>JAEPRB010000082.1:0-151972 GCA_016758965.1 Circinella minor | reverse complement strand
ACAAATAAATATACATATATATATATATATATATATATAAGTAAAATGACAAAATTACAAGAAAACAACCAAAAATAATATAAAATAGTATAAAATATATCATAACTAGAAAAACACATACAACTGGTTTTGTATATCAACTATTTATATGCTTGACTAACTTGTAATACACTATCCGTACTATAGTATTACAAAATATGAGACATATTTCTTTTTTTTTATCCAAACTGCCAAAATATGCATATGTATTTATACCAGGTAAACCAAACTGTATACTTTTTATACATATTACGTACATTATAAATATGTTTACTGTATAGTATTAGCATAAAGAATAAAAATCAGTACACTAGGTTAGTCCATTGATGATATAGTTAGGTTTATCAAATATCAATCATTGCAGTCGCATATTATTTTTATATATTTTTACTAGACAACGTATTAGCTTGATATTCTTTAGGATAAAATACACTTTGCTTGTTGGTAGTACATTAAAACAGCATAATTAATAATATTACTGACTAATATTATATTTTGTCTCGATAAAAAAAAGCACCAAAGATATGTATACGTAAATCAAAGCAAAAAATACTTTTGCAAAAACTGTTTGATACATCTCGCTTACATTAAAAAAAAAGAAAAGTTACTTGACAACAGTAATGCAGATAGAGGAGTTTATTGATATTCATATTTAAAAGAAAATAATAACTGAGTAGTAATTTCTTGTCGTTGACCTCCCCTATTTGATAATTCTACTCCCTTATTACTGTATCAAATATGCTTTTTTCATTGTGTATGAGACTAGATATAATTTACTACCATTTTTTTTTATCTAGTACACAACATATCTGGTGGACCAAACAATAAGTATCTCACAAAGTAAAATGTTATTATATATACATAACGTGTGGTGAAGAAACGGGAGTGGGTATTTTGTGCTGTGTTCTTTATCTATATATCTAATAGTAGTTTATTAATAGATTAATGATAAGGATCAATATAGGAGTAACCAAAAAAAAAAAAAAAAAGGATCAACCATGTTATTTTATGCTTAACACATATAGCACAATAATTCTACTGCTGTTTGTTATCGTTTACTAGAAACTAATATAAGAGGTTGTAATTTTGCGTGTTCGCCATCATATATCATTAATATATATATATGTCATTGATTGACATTTCACGCCCGTGCTCACCAGAAGTGTTTCTATTTCTAATAGATGTTTTCTCCTATATTACCATTAGTAATATTTAGTCATTATTTTTTCATGAAGAGTATTGGCAAAAATCTCTTATTTTTGCTGTATGATATATTACTTGTTTTTCTTTTTCTTAAAATTATACGTATATATTGTTATTACTTATTACGTATTATTATTATTATTATTTTGGATTTGTGAGAGCTGTTGGTATTCAAGGGGTAGGGGAATGTAATAAGAGTAAGGTTTTATATATTATATAAATGATCATTAACTTGTATTATATAAAACCTTGCCGATCAATGTTCCAGCAACTCCTTCTTATTTTCATTTATACTTTTCTTCTTTATTCGAGATGACTATTGTCTATGCTTATACTTATAAAATTACACTTTTTTTATTATTATTCCTATTATCTTGAAAAAGCTAAATAATATAATATAAAAGCATAGACCCATACAATATACAAAATGCCAAAAAAAAAAAAAAAAGTTGTTTATGTATTAAATACTTAATTGTATATAAGAATCTTGTATATACGATGAGAAATAGAAGGAGTACTAGGGAGAAAGGGTAATAGAAACACCCACGTATATATACAAGTAAATAGTAGTAGATTATATATAATTTATACTATAGAACAAATACAAGACAATACTACCAACTATAGTAAATTTTCACCTGATGAAATGATAATGCTGATCGATGACTCTTAAAATAAATCATTATATCTAAAGAGAAGATACGTAAAAAAAAAGTATTTACCACACACACCCTTCTCCTTGTTCCTTTTTTTTTTGCAGAAGCACGAGATGGTCTATTCGCATAGTTTACTACTCATACTTCTTCCTCATAATTACAGGTATACATATATATATATATATATATAACGTATGCAGAAGTTATGTTAGAGATTTATCAGGCCACGTAAAGTAGAGTTTCAACAAAACAATAATGTACAACACAGACGTATTTTTCTGAATTACATTGTTTTTTTTTCCACTGTTCCTAATTAAACTTTCTGTCAAAACTTAAAAAAAAAAGAATATCATTTATTGACGTTAATTGTTACTTTATTATCAACTAGTCGGTTTTTAGCATTATCGATTAACAGGCAGGATTTAGTGTATGAAGGAAAAAAGTCAATAATAAAACAAGGTAGATAAGATATATATAATAAAAATTAAGGACGAGAGAGAGAGAGAGAGAGAGAGAGAGAGAGAGAGAGAGTAATAAGATTTAATGCATGAGTCAACTCGCGTTCATCTTTGCGGTTTATGAAAATGTTCCTTTTAGTTTTGCCATGCCATTCTTTTCATTATTATTATTATGAAGAAAACTTTATAATATTATATAACACGAGCTTATAATATAGATAGCACTCTTTTTTCTCTAATGATTAGATTGATTCAACTACTATTACCTATTAACTCATAAAAAAAGTATTTTTTTGAATCTTTTTGATTTTAAAACCATTTTCTTACGCATAAATAAAATAAAGCGGATTCATTTCCACCTCCGAAAGAAAAAGAAATTCATTTACTTTTCTGTTCTCTAATCTCTACTTTTGACCCTGAAGCCAAAACGACGCTTTTTTTTTCATTCTCTTTTTATTGTGTGTGCGTGAACAAGTGCGGTCCTTAATGTTCCCTTTTCGTTCTCCTGGAACCCCTAACTGCAAGTATTCTCGGTTTATGGGTTATTTGGTCTTTGTTTGAGCAATGACTCTTCTTTTATTTTTATTTTTATCTTTTCACTCTTTTATTTTTATTTTTTTTTCTCTTTGATATTTCCCTTTACGTTCTTTTTATAATATTTTAACGAAACTGACGAATTTATTTTCTCTTTTAAAAACTCATTCTAATTAAATGCTTCACGTACAGGAATCTACTCATAGCACATTGTTGCTAGCATCAATGTTAACTCCCTCATCAGTACATCCTCAACCGACAACGTCGACGTCTGCGAGAACGACTCGAGTGGTTGAACAATTACAAGACACACTTGATAATCTTCAAAAAGAACTTATTTCTAACCGCTCTCAGGTAATTATTTACATATATATATATATATATATATATATATAGCTATACTCTTTTTTTTACTCTCTAGCTTCTTCGTTTTTTTTTTATGTTATATCATTGGCATGTATTTGGGTAATGGAGTGAATACAGGTTAATGGTCTTAGAATAGCAACTATGGTGAAAATAAATTTTTTTGATAAGCAAATTTCTTTCCAAAGAATGTTATAATAAGAGCGACTATTTGTACTCTTTTGTAAAAGTTGGATTTTTGTGTTAACTGTAAAATTTTCCTTATTATACTCCTCCTCATTTCCTTAATATACTAATTCATATTGATCCTTTTTCTCTGTTATATATAGCTTGAAACAGCACGACAAGCAAAAGCACAAAGTGAATTAGATGCACATAATTATGTCGAATCCAATAAAAAATACCGAAGCAATATACAAGAATTGATGCATACACTTGAGGGCAAACAACAAATTCTGGATACCACCAAAAAATCCTCCATGGCAATGGAAGCACAAGTTAAAAAGCTTCGAGATGAAGCATTAGCATCACGTAAAAAACTGGAGGATCTCCGCAGAAAAGAGCAGGTACTCGAACGCGACCGAAATGTGGCCGTTGCGGAAAAGGAACAAACAGAACGACAACATATTGTATTGAAAGAATCTGTCAAACATCTTGAAACTCGATTTGGAAGAGAAGTTGCTGGGTTACGACAAGATTTAACATTCATACAAACTCAAGTTCAAATCATGTCTGAACGTAGTCAAATGATTGTTCAATTGTCAGAACAAAAAATAAAGCAATGTGCAGCAGAACGTAAAGAATTAATAGCTGGATTACAAGTAATGCGTGGACAAATGCAGGATAATTTACAAAGATTTGTACAACAAATGCGATCAGAACTTGCTCCTTTATTGGACGACGTCAACCGATCTATTTCCACTACAAAAGACTTTGAATATTCTGTATTAAGGTGTCGTGGTGAAGTAAATGGTTTGGTAGCAAGAATTCGAGCTTATACAGCAGAAGCTTATGGAGTTGAGTAAAGAAACAAAAGCACAAGACAATAACATTTCATGGACCTTATCTCCTCCTTCTCCTCTTCCTCCCCCTCTTCTCCCGTCATCTTTCCTCCCTCTTATATATACATATATGTTTTCTTTATTCTTCATCTTCTTTTAATATATTCGTTTTCCTTTTTCTTTTTGCTCCTCTCTATTGTCTCCTCCTTCCACTTTTAATAATGATAATAATGATATAACAGTAGTATTTTGTTTTCTTTATATAAAAGTCACCTAAATCCATTATTCTCCCTTTCTATATCATACATATATACACACAAACCTTCCAAATTACCCCTCAAAAAAGAAAACAATAATAACAAGAGTTGAAACATAATACCCTTCTATTATCATTATTATTTTAACAATCCATCTCTTCTTTCCCTCCTCTTCCAATTCTCCCTACCCCATAACAATAGGAACTTGGTTTCGTACATATTTTATTATACATATGATACTTCTATAATTTAACACAATCGAAAAAAAAAACACTTTAAATGTTTTGTTGAATGTAGTAGTTGCCAAAATAACTGTGTATAATTGTTTGTTTGTTGTTACTGCTTATTTGTTATTTTAATGTTATATTAAATGTTTGCTATATTAGATGTAAATAACAAGAGTAAAAAAAAAAACGATGTGTTTTGTGTTGGGTAAATGTGGAACAGTACAAAGTTTAAAAAAAAATTTCTGTGTAGCATCAAAAAGTTTTTTGCAAAGAGGATGGGACTAAAAATGGTTAACATTATTTTATTATTTCCCGGTCAACAAGCTCATTGTGAAATTTTAGTGCTAAAATAAGGCAAAAAAATTATCTGATCTTTTTTCACTTTTTTGATGTTCCGTCATTCTTTCCCTCCCAAAAGAAGAATCATTTGCATTGTAGAAATAAATAAATAAATAAACCAATCGATCAATGTTTATATAGATAATAACAATAATAACAATAATGCAGCAATTAAAAAGTAATAATAACCTGGATTGATTTTCTTTGTTGTCATCTATTATGTCAAGTAATAAAAACATCTATTTCTTGTTTCCTTTTTTTTTTTGGGTTTCACACCCTGGTTTATATTTCAGCATATCACTTTAGGATGAAAATGAAAAAAAAAAAACCATCCTTGTCCAACTTCTTTTATGAACTGTCCAGGATCCCCCTCCCTCTTGCTCCGAAAAAAAAAAGCTTTTTCAGCATGTGATCTCCGATTTCTCTTTTTTTTCTTCTTACCTTACACAATGACCGGTACCAGCAAGGATCAGATTATTACATCTCTCTTTTTTGAACTTGAACATAGGGTTCCTTTTTTTTCTCTTCTTCTTCTTCTTCTTCTACTTTCCCCTCCCCCTTTTTTTTCCAACATATTTTTATTTTTTATTTTTATCTTTTGACATAATGCCTGCTGAAGATTCAATAGGATTACCTGAACTTGACTGGTGGCATGTAGCTCAATCATCTGTCTTTGTTATCATTGCTGGTATATACTTTTATACTTTTATTGCTTCTTTCATAAATAATAATGATATTACTCCGTTTTTTTCAATCTTATTTTATTTTATTTTGGTTACTGAATATTCCATAAATATATATATATATATATATATATATATATAAACTTAGCCTTGATCAGTTTTTGCATGGGTACCCGGTTAGAATTATCTTTAATCATTTCTGGTGTTCGTTGTGTTGTCCAACTTACAATGATGGTAAAATTCCACTACCTTGTTATTTTTTTCTACTTACCAACAAAAGTCCATCAGCTTGTTTTAATAACCCAATATTATATGCTAATTTATTTTATTTTTACAAACGCGTGTATTTTCTTTTAGGGTTATGTTTTGGATGATGTATTAAATTCAAATAACGCTGGTATAGTTATGTTAATGACTTGTAAGTATTATAAATATCATATAATTTCTAAGTTATGGATGAACAAAAAAAAAAGTCAATACAGTAAAAAGGGATGGCAACAATAATATACTTAATGATTTTCTTTTGTTTTTGTATTCTTTTTCAAAATTCAAATATATATATTTAGTGGTATTGATATTGTTGGGTGCTTACGAAACTACTTTTAATCGAGCCAAAAAAACGTTTAAAGGAATGGTAAGTTGATTCTAAGCCTTTTTGTAATAATCGTAAACAGGTTATTTATATTACCTTGATTTTCTTGTCTATCCATTTTAATCTCTTTGTGACGTTGTTAACAATTATATATAAACATTTGCATATTATATTGCTATCTTTTTCTTATATAGTTCGTCACCATGCTTGTGATCTTACTCGTCAGTAATGTATTTATCGCCTTTCTCGGATCTGCTTTTGCACTGAAAGAGAAACCATTTTGGTCACCACCAAAGTTTATACCAATCGTAGGTATGTTGCTTGGCAATACAATGGGTAGTATTGCTATGGCAACGGAACAATGTTTAGATAATTTAAGGTAAAAACTGCTAGTTTTTTTTTTTTTTTTCTGTTTATAACAATATTTTATACTAAGCTAATAATCTTTCCGGATAATGTTTATTTAGTTTAAACGAACCTATACTCGAAACCCGATTATCATTTGGTGCAACACGATTCGAAGCGGCGAAACCATTAGCTATTGAAGCAATCCGCATGTCCATGCTTCCAGTTATTACTCAACTTAGTGTGATGGGTTTAATTAACATTCCTGGTATGATGACAGGTCAAATTATGGCAGGCACACCTATGATGGAAGCTGTTATTTATCAGCAATGTATCATGTTTATGATTGCTGCTAGTAGCGCACTTGGAGTTGTTATGGCCGTTTTTGTAAGTTTTTTTTTTCTTCCCACGCAAATTATGCCCCTCTTTACCATATGCTTTTTCTTGTTTTGTTTTTTTCTAACTTCTCGAAAATATATATGCATATATATAAATATTTATATATCATTACTATAGTCATGCTTAATGGTTCTTATCGATAAACATCATTCGTTACAAAGTGAAAAAATTCAAGATAAATTACCTATTATTCGTATGAAGACGATTATTGATTTAAGTCAAACTGTCAGTAGTACAATCGGGCCACAAGCATGTTTTTCAAAATGTCGTCGTCCTGGTCGTCGACAGGAACCTGCCTATGAAGAAGTAGAATTACGTTAACCATGATGATTGTTTTTTTTTTTTTTTAAAAAAAAAAAAAAAGGCGTGAAGAAAAAAAAATTTTTTTTGGTGATACACGGTAGAATTTGGTCGGAATCATTTGCTCTTTTTTATATTTTAAAGAGCAAAAAACTAGATGAAAATTGTACATTTACTACCATTTCCGTGGCTATTATTTCTTTTTCTTTTTTGTATATCTTACATTTATATATATTATTTGTTACTATTATTATTTTACCCTGTTCTCTCTCTCTCTCTCTCTCTTTCTCTCTCTACTTTATATTTCATTCTATATATTTATCTGTCCCTCTCCCTCTCCCTCATATTTTATTCATTCACTCGTTCATTTATACATTGCTGTCATCATTATTATTGTACATTCTTGTGTGTATCTTTGGTTTTCATTTTCACTCTTACCCCTTTACTACCTACTTGTGTTTTTCCTTTCCTTATTCTACTATCGTACTACTCTCGCATGATAACTTGGTTGTATTATATTAGATATTTCTATTTCTTTCACAATTACATTTTTTAAACCTTGTATAAATCTCCCGTTTTTGTTTTTTTTTCTCAAAAATAAAAACCAGTCGTCATGCTGTTGCACAGAATACATAGCTTGTTCGTATTTCTTTTTTTTTTGTAACATTTGAACCTTTCTTTTTCTTGAAAAAAAAGAAAAGCCATTTACCTCGATTTTAGAGAATAAAACGGAAAGAGCTCAATTCAATTGTTATCACTATTAATTAGTAAAATCAATACCATTATTTATTAACGATGGTAAAATATCAGCTTCTTTATACTATGTTATAATTTCAATGATCTATAGGAACACAATCAGTGGGCTTCTTATTAAAGATTTGAACATCTGACTTTTTTCTACTTTTACCAGATTTACAATTCCTGTGTGCAACATTCCACCAAATTATTTTGGCTTTGGTGGAGTTCATATAATTAAATTTATAAATGACCGGTTTTGGTTAATATACGTATTTGGGAATATCTCTATTTTTTTGCATTATCATTGATAATAAAAACATATCTTTTTACTTTACAATTTTTATAGACTTGGTGATTTGAACGGAGTAAATAAAACTCACATAGCTGCTCAATAACTCTATTGAATTTTTTCTTCTCATCAAAACTTTTCTGTAATAATATGCTGATTATGTTACCACTATATCAAAATATAGCTGAGATACACTTTTTTTTTTACTTTTATTCAGACATGCTAGCATTATTATTTTCATATTTTGACACACACCATGTCACTTTTCAATTATGCTGATGTACATTAATACCAGTATGTATAGTATAAAAATAATTTAAAACAAAAAGTCTGTGTAGATTTATTTGTAAAGTATATATATAAAAAATAATAGCAATTCATCTTTTCAGGCAACAAAAACGCTTTATATGTTGATTAGGTATTATTTAATGATTTTCAAGATATATAACAAGCCCATCCCAAAGATCTTAAAGCAAGTACTTAATCAACTGATCAATTTCTGTCTATTTTACATGAAAAAAAAAACTTTATTATCGTAACCCACCCCCTTTTTTTTTAATCAATAAGGGGTAGGACAGAAAAGTAAAAGATCTTTGCCCTTACACTGTTGTGTTTAACAATGTCCATTGTATTGCCTTATCACCCACCCCCTTTTTGAACCTCCAGAAAAAGAATAATCATTTTCCGAGCTTATATTTAGTTTATCTATCTGCTTTTCTTTTACATAACACTTTATAACATGATATACTGTATAATATTACTATTTGTCAATACACTAATATAATAAATTCAATTATGATGAAAACAGCATACATTTATCACTAACTAATTTGTGCCATCATTGAAAAATATAATAACATATAAATAATAGAAGCAAAAAAAAAAAAAAAGTTCTACATTCACTATTTATAATAATAAGAAAAAAAAAAGAAAGCAGTGATTATTTTTTTTATCTGTTACGTATAAATACTAATTTATTCTGTCTTCTTATTGTTACTTAAACCTCTTCTTTCTCTTTTATTAGTCTCTATAATTCCAATTATTATACCATAAAAATAACGCTACTTGGCATAAATATTATACTTTTAGTTATTTCAATGATTGACGAAACGTCCTTGACTTTTGCTAATAATGAAATATATTATAATAATACCGATTCTTCGTTAAATAACAACAGGGATAATGACTTAAACGAGTCATATGATGAGACATATTTTGTCACATGGTTGGATGTTGGAATATCTTGGTCATTTTTATTGATTTCTGGTACGTCATTCAAATTAATTTATCTGTATATATACCTCTTGCTATTACACCTTTTCAAGATATATTTATACCATAAAATATATTCATTGTTGTATCAATAAATTTATTATTGTAAGAGCAGTAATAGTTAGTTTCGGTATGGGTATTGGGTTGGAATTGTCTATTATCGTATCATCCATTCGCTGCCTAGTACAATTAACGCTTATGGTGAGTAGTCACTATTATTTGATCAGTTTCAAATAATTTTTTCGCTTAAATTTTTAAAAATTGTAAAAAAAAAAATTAGTACGAACTTCCTAGTGATAAACATATTAATAGAATACGGCAGCATACTAATAAAATATTTATATTGCTATGTGGTGTATGAATGAATGGTTCGCTAATTTTTAGGGATTCGTCCTTGACGGTGTCATACAATCGAAGAATGTCTTCTTAGTAATGATTATGTCTTGTAAGTAGCGATATTGTATAAGGTTGATCGGTTATCGAAGAAATTTTTACTTTACTTTGAAATTACGAGGGAAGCTCATCTAAAAAGCAAGCGATGGACAAAAAAATATCATGAGCATAAACATTTTCTAATAGTACAATTTATATACACAATAATTAAAATAGTAATGCTCGTATTATTAGGTGCATATGAATTAAGTTTTATTAGAGCAAAGAAAACAATTCGCTATTTTGTAAGTTTTTATGTATTAAAAAAGCGATATGGTCATAAGCCATGTTTTGTTAATACTTCGTTTGTTTGTTTAAATAGTTTTATACAATGTTCATTACCTTACTGATGAGTAATGTCATAATTGCTATTCTGGGTTCAACATTTGCATTAAAAGAAGAACCATTCTGGAATCCTGCCAAATTTATACCTATTATTGGCATTTTGCTAGGCAAATCAATGAGCAGTATAGCCATGACCACACACCAATGTCTTAATAATCTAGAGTAAGCTATATATTTATTTTTGACAGTATATTAATATGTCACTTATAAACTTATTATGGATTATATTCTGAAATGTTTTGTTGTAAAAAGTGATTATGGACAAGTAATGGAAGTCAGATTGTCATTGGGTGCATCACGATATGAAGCCATCAAACCATTTGCTATTGAAGTAATACGAATATCAATGCTTCCAATCATTATACAACTCAGTGTCATAGGTATGATAAATATTCCTGGAACAATGGTGGGTCAATTGATGGCGGGATCCAGTATGATGGATGCAGTTATATATCAACAAGTCATTATGTTTATGATCACTTCAAGTAGTGCACTTGGAGTTGTGATAGCCTTTGTGGTAATACATATATATTAAAAAAAGTTTTCTCTTTATACATCGGACATTTATACCAAAATAAGACTAATTCTTTTTTATTCTATAAAAAAAAGGTATGTATGCTCACAGTTATTAATAATAAGCATGTAGTATGTTGGGATCAACTACAAGATCGAAAGCCGATAATTCAATGGAAAACTATTTGTGTCAACTCTTGTCTCTTGATTAAATACTTTTCAATTAGTCGACCTTTTAACCATAATAACTCTACTAGACAGCATCAACGACAACAAGGCCGTAGTAATAATGAGATTTTGAGCTGTCCTACAGAAAAGAAACATGGTGATGAACAATTGGAGATGAAGCAAATAGCACAAGTAAAAGAATTCACCGATACCGGACCAATATAATCCTCCAACAATGATCTTGAAATTAAAACACCACGAATTTCAACATCGTCATTTCCATCTCACAATGATGTACCTTTAACAAGCAAGTGAGACGCTCATAAATATATTACATCTCTGTCATGAAAAGTATTTAACAATACGTTTAACTGTGTTTTACCTGATTATATTTACAAATAAAAAGTATTTTTTTACATTATTGATGCTGACTATTACCAGTATATAAGCACACTATGTTTTTGTTCATTAACTTTGATAGAGAACATAACCGATACTTTATAATATGCCTAAAATCAGTACATTGTAATCGGATCTTTTGTAATGAAAAAGAAGTGAAAATGTTTTTAACTCCCGTAATGAACTATTGATATTGATCAATAACGCATATCCTGAACCACAACAAGCTTTGTTTTTGCAAATTATAGTACCTGGAAAATATCACACCTGCTGCCAATCCATAAACCTTACTCATAAGAAATAGTTCATGTTCTACGTAGACTAAAACTACTGCTTAATAAATATTTAATATGATATTCCGATTTACCAATGGCAAGATCAGACAACCCGTGTGTTAATGTTTATATATACAGCGCTTTGACACTCACCTATTACTGGGCTTGGGTGTTTCTGCAGTAATTTTCTGCAGTAATTTCTTGCAGTAGTGACCGGACTTTCCCAGGCAAACACCGACCAACATGTAGGATTTGCTTAATAAAAACTCACCACATCTTTCCTTAAGAGGAAGGCTGCGGTAGATGCAGTAGTAGAGTCTGCAGTAACGAGAAAGCTGCAGTAGTTATACTCAAAATAAATTTTATGATTCTTTTTTTATTATTATTTCCATAACTCACTATGAGATTTACATCATCACTAGTCATATTTATTTAAATCCTGAGCAAGCAGATATAAGAATTGTTTTAATAATTTTTTCATAAGAAAAAAATACTTACCATGTGGAGCCTCGAATCCATAATTTTTTGGTTTACCGGACTCCGCAGAAACTACTTTGTAATCACAACTACTCGTTACAATAGTTACAGTAGTATATCGTGAATATTGATTAGATGAAGAAAAAGTAATATATAGAAATAATTCAATAATAAGAAATATGATCAGGTGCGTTCGAACCTGACATAGTGAATAGATAAAGTAATTCAAAAGTTAATATATAACTGCATGTTTATGCTGTTTGAATTTCATAGGCTTGAGAAGTAATAAGTAAGCCTCATATACAGATAGCATGTATTTACATTCACTTGATCATAAAAATTAAGTTTAATTTATTGAGAGTGAGAAGACTGATTTAAAGTACTCGAGGTGATTCTTGTAACTGTGAAAAAAAGAAAAGAAAACTTGGCGTTATATGGTCATGTGTAGCTTGTTGCGCAAGGAGGGAGGTGATGTATGCCAAGTGAACTATTTAGTATCGTGGTTGTCTGGATGGTTTTTGGTTTTGTTACTTCGAGTGTCCTGTGTACTATTTGTTTTGTTTGTAATATAAGGTTGATGATGGATCCCATGAGTACTGAAAATTGTTCTACATTATCTGGAAAATACATTGGTACAGTTCTTGTGAGGCGACAAACATACAGGGACGGATGATCAAGTAACAATTTGAATATTTTCAACCCTATATACGGATACCGATTAGTTAGTAATGATACCCACGGATACGTTAATGAGAAGTGAGAAGGATCCATTTCGTTTCAATACCTGATATAATATAACCAACAATAACGAGACTTTTCGCATGGGGTAATGATGATGATAAAGACTGCAACATGTCTTTCATCATTTTTGGAGCTTTCAGATTACCTTCAAGCTTTTCCTTGTGGTCCTCCTTTCCTGCTTTACAACAACCAAATTCAGAGCGAGTTGATTTGAACAGCAAGTCGGGACGGTTACCATGCTTTTTTCGGCTTTCTCCAATGCAACCAAAGTTTCGTTGTTCTGAAAATGATGTTGATTCCATCTCGCCACTATTTTCTCATGTTAGTTGTGTGTGTCGTAGTTTGAAATAGAGAATAAAAGTCATGATTACCTTCTTACATCAAGTGGAAGATTATCAAAACCTTGTCTATGAATATCCATACTCGTTTCAAAATATCAGACTCAGTTTGGTCTGTCAATGGAAAATATTTTGCTGGATAAAGCCTTAATGCAGTATCCATTGTTGATTGAATACAATCCATATCGAAGTCATCTTCTACGTCAAGGTGCTGACTCCGTACGTGCTTCATCAACTCTTTGAAAGTTCTCTATATATATTTTTACAAGTGTGTTGGATGAATGTTAATGATAATGTCATGGATGTGATATATGAATGTTTAAATAATAGCTAATTCACAAATAAGAAAATTTTCAGGCTGCGTCCTCTCTGTTATGGCATATTTATCAGACCCATTTTAACAACATATATTTTACCTGAAAACTTTTATACAGCCTTGAACACGCATACTACCAGGCGCGAAATACCTTTTGGGGGTCAAAGGGGAGGAACTCCCCTTTGCGACGCAAACCGGTAAATGACCCGGAGCGAAGCGAGGAAGGGTTGCTGGTACATATTAAAATTATATACTTTGTTTGTAAATGATTTAAGGTATGTTTCAACCCTGCTATCAACTGTTGGAATTTTGATCATACTATGGCTCATTATTGCTTGCCAGTCTTGGGGGTCAGGGAATCGTTCAAGCCACACTGGGTTGTTGATATCAAGGATAAAAGAATGCCAGCACTAATTAGTAAATAATTTTAGCCTTTTGTCGAGATATCAGAGTAATATTCAGTCATTATAGTGCTAATTTAGAGAACTTACTTTACGTGTTTACAAGTCAATCCATATTTCAGTGTTTCATCCTCCACAACCAGACCAGAAGAAAGTTTCCATTTGAGTTTGTCATCCATTTTTTGATGTGTAGTTTGAAATTTTTTGAGGAAATCGTCTGTTATTGTGACTGAAGATGTCTGTGATTAAGACGTGTTGGAATCGGAAGAATTGGTTATAGAAAATTTGGAGTTGCTTGCTTCGGTGCTAAAAGTCTTGGTCTGAAAGAAACTGGAATTAGGTTACTGGACAAAATTGTGGTATGGTTTGCGTACCTTTATTAATTTTATAGCTAAAGATCCCCAGTTAGGACGCTTCGACGAAATAGAAGGTGTCTTTTCCCCATAATACTCTTTATATGCCTTTTCATAATGCTTCGTCCAAATGGATGGCATGTCATTCCCAAGACGGTGATTTTCTATTATAAAATCTGTATGTCTTTCGACAAAATCGGATAATGACACGTCTTTAGTGCTATTAAAATACATTTCAAAAACTTGGGGTATTGTGTTAGTGGTCAACAAAGAACGCAAAGAAATACTGGGAGAAGTATTCTTCTTTCTGATCACCCAAAAGAGCTTGAATGATGACGGTATGCCTTTTCAATTCAGGAACGTAAACGACAGCTGTGCAGACATAATAGCCCTTTTCTACAGTCTTGTAAGTGATATCAGTAACAGCAGGAAAATCCTGGAACCGACAATATACATTAATGGTTGGTGATCGATATATTATGGGAAAAGAATTTGGCACAACTTGAGCATGGAGGAAATAATCAGGGTAGGTGTTCATGATCTTGCTAAATTCACCAAGAAACTCCCCTCTTCTTGGAATATACATTTCCTCACGAATCTTATTCAATTCATATTCGGTTCTATCTCTTGTTGCTAGAATTGGATTAATGTCAATAACTGAATCAACAACTTCAGCAGTTCGCCGGTTGTTTCCCCGTATAGCTGCTTTAGGCGTCACTGTCGGATCTACACGTAATCGTTCTGCCAACATATTCTTTTCCTCTTCAGACAAATGCTTTGATAAATATTGCGCGTGATTATGGGTATCAATTTGCTCTACTGTGCATTTCGTACCCCTGAAACAATAATGTGCCGCTACTGTACAAGTATTACCATGTTCCAGATAACCACCACAGTTCATGCATACACTGTTTTTTTGATTTGTTCCAGATCAAGTGGTGGGCGAAGTTGCTTAGCGAAAAATCTGCAGTTTTTGTCGATGCATTGTATAAATCCATTGCATTTTTTGGTATACCGATGCACGTTATGTTTTAATTTTCGAGGTCCATTTACTTTGCGCATGCACCACCCAATATCCAACGTAAATTTCTTGTACCTGTGGGTAATTAGGATAAAGTCAATTCATTAGGATGTAATGGTAAATGTGACATTAAACACACTTACCAGTTTTTTCGTCATACTCGGCGGCAGCTTCTTCTATGTAAGGTTCTTTCACAAACTTCCTCTTGAAAAAAGCGATGTACTTCGACATAATCGTAATTTTATTTCTTGTTTTCTTTTTTTTTACTTTCAGGAACAAACACAAAAAAAAAAGCACTTTTTCGATTTCTCGCTTGGTCAGTGTGACTTTTGTCGGTCAAAAACAAAAGGTGCACCTTTTTGAATGTGCACCCGATTATTTATTATAAGAGTTCAAAAAAAAATTACGTACTGTATGATAAGAAAATCCAGTTTTCCTATTAATGGTGTCTACTGCGACTAAAGCTACCCTCAAGCGGAGTTATTCAACACAAACTTAAAGAATTTACAAAATAAAAAGGGCCCGGGTACCATAAGTGGGGCCGACGGATTTAATTATTTTGAAAGTTGGCCGAAGCGAAGCTGAGGCCAATTTTTAAAGACTTATTATATTAAAACTCTCCTATTATGTAACTGTATGGCGTTTTTTTTATTGAAAAAGAAGTGATATATATAGTATATGTTAAAAAATTAATAATTATTGTATGTAATATCAATGGTTATATAGTATAAGTTTATATGTATCAGTTTGTTCATTTTGGAAAATTAGATTCATTGGTTATTATTATTTAAAAGAGGGTATGTTCCTCGTCCTGTTCTGCTGATACAAGTATATATTACTATGATATGACATGTTTTACGATGTCTCACACGTGGTGGTGCATGTAAACCATCAAAGGTGCTATTACTTGAAGAAGGAGCAGCGTATATAAAAGGAAATGGTGGATAAAGCGATTGTTGAAGTGTGGTAGATATGGATTATAAAATATCGTTGGTTCGATTGTATTTGTTGTATTATTATTATGTATTATTCGTTTGAAGATAATGTGACAGTGGAATTAGCGTGCTCAGTGTTGCTTGTCTCTTCTTCTGTTGTTGATGATGATGATGATAAAGCAGTTGCTTCATCAATAATGAGCAATGTTGAAAACTAAAAATCTTTAAAATTATTTTCTTTAAAAGATATATCATTTCATAATTAATAATTATTTTATAAATACTAATTATCTTTTAAATAAAGAAATATTAAATATTTTTAATGTTTTATCAATAAAAGATATAATTTTAAAAAATTTATCTGCGAAGACAAAAACAAAGTTTTTTTTATCGAGAATTCAGAACCTTTTTCTTCTTTGAAAAAGAACCATAAAAAGAACCACTCCGTAAGTTAAGAACTTATGAATTTTTATGGTGTTCAACGATGCTCAAAGTTTATCCAAGTTTTTCAAGTAGTAAATGAGGGAGCCAAAGAAAAATATGTGGATAATAAAGACCGTTTAGATTCAGATCATCAAGTAAAGCAAAGTATGGATCTTTTGGTCGTACCCAAAACGTTCCTCTACTGTATTCTGCTGGATATTTTTTACTAACAATGCGTTTTTGGATATCAGAGAGATATTTTTGAATTACACCAGCTATTTGTGTCGCGTTATTATTTGATGTGTTGCTTGATTCATTTCTATTTTCTTCTGTAGTGTTATTAGCATTATGATGGTGGGCTGTTTGGGACGTAGTGTCAATGATATCTTCAGTGCCTTCTTGTCTATTATTATCCTCTTATTCATCTTCATCATTACAACCAATTTCATCAAGAATGTCATCTTCATCAAATACATCATATTGATCTTCTTCAGCTGAAGGAACCATGGTGTCAAAAATGTTTTCACCAAGCGGTACATGATCATCCTCTGCTAATGATGATGTTGGTCCTTCCTGTACAGGCGTTGCTGTACTATTAATAGATGAGCTTGATGATAATGAATTATTATTTTCATTATTATTGACAGTCGTGTTAATAGAGGTAAATGATATTTTTTTTTTGTTTGCTATCCACTTTTTTAGGACGTCCAGCGTTGTGGCCTTGAACGTTCTTTTGACCAAAAGGTCGAACTCATTTTTTGTAGTTGAAATTTCCCTCCATTGTGAAAAAAAAAATTACTCAATGTGCTTGAATATGGTTGAATGGAGTTGAATGAAGTTGAATGAAGTTAAATGACGTTGAATAAAGTAGCGGTGGGAAAGATGAAACACTTATTTTTTAGAATGCATTATGCAGGCACTCACAACCTTTTCGCTCTCTAAAAAAAATTAATCCTGTGTATAGGCTCCAGGCATAGCAACAGATTTTTATTAAATCGAGTTCTTATTGGCCCAGACTATTAATTTTATTAAATTCTTCTCTGATTGGTTTCAGTGGTCCCATTTACGGTATCCGTGCCATAAAAAGAAACTTCGCAATTTTAAGATATTATTTCCCACAAGTCACAAAAGATTGAAATTTTAGGGGGTTATAAGTGGATCGTTCCGAATAAAAAAGTGACAAGTACTTTGGTACCTCTGTCACATTATAAAATTGGAACGATACAGAGAAGATTAGCATGGCCCCTGCACAAGGATGACACTAACGCTCAGAGTTGGATCGCACTTCGGTGCCACTTTTTTTTATATTTTTACCCCGGATTATATTACTTTTTGGTGAGCTTATTTTAATAAGTGAGCACTATGAAGAAAACCAATATAATATATATATATATATATTTTGAAGGTTTTTACATAATAAATAGGACAGGCGTCTTTTTCCTATTGAAAAAAAAATCCATTGGCTAATGGTATTCTTAACCGTAACGAAAAACACTGTTTTTGATCCCATTATTTTTTTTTACTTTTATTTTTTACGAGCACATTGAACTTTATTTGTTTATTGCTGAAATAGATAATATATTTGATTACGATTTAGGAAAAAATGTTGAGTAACTCTATTATTTTTATAGATCCATGAAACAAACCCTTTTAGTATATTATATTATTAAGGAGGCAAACGAAGATAAATATTTCAAAAAATTATAGGGGAAATCATTATTATTATTATTTATTATAATGTGAATTTTTGTTCATAGAAAGCAATGGGAATAGATCCACCCTTCTTCTTATTATTATTTTTCTTTATGTGATATTTATATATTAAATGTCAAAAATGACATTCAAAAAATACTAAGGGTTGTGAAAAAATGATGACAGAAGACGTAATAATGAACAGGATATTATTGATGACAGTTAAAATTTTAGTTGTTAATATTCAGAGGCACAAGATTGGTTATGAACTTTTAGAAAAAAGTAAGATGATGGTTATAAATAATGTGTTTTTATATGCAACTACACAATGGCAATGATAAAATTACATTTCTCAAACTGCCATAACTCTTTTTTAAACAGCATGTAAGTTATCTATTTTCAATGAATATCCATCCACGTTTCAAAAACTCTCGCTTGTAATTTTTTCCCCAGCATGTTGCCTTTTGTTTATACAGCATATCCTCATTAACCAAACTTATTCTGCTGAACGACTGTTAAAAGACAATCTACCAATAATTTTGCGTTTAACTTTTCCTTTTGTTGAAATCAAAAAGAGCGATTTTTTTTACGCTGAAAATTATACATGGATCGAAAAAATATAAATAATATAAAATACGAGTGAGTATTTCAATAAGAGGTTGTCATCTAAAAATAGTAATAATATGTTTACAGTGTCTTTTCTTCGGATTATCATACATATTACACTCTCACACCGACAAATATGACATTATCTTTATTATAATGTTGTTTCTAATAACCCATGCATATGCATATGGTATTTCTAACAATAACAGAAAAAATTAAGTTATCAAAATAGCATTACGGATTATACCAAATCTACTATGGATCGACTGTCACAAATGAAACCTATGAATTTATTCAAGGCATATAAGTGCATCACAATACGAATTTTTCTTAGTAAAATGAGATAAAAGCATAAAAAAGAAGAGTTTCTTCTTCAATTTTCAATCAGTGTATATGATGATATTACCAAGAAAACACAACTACTTTTAATGGAAGAACTTTATCTTTGTAACTCCTAAATACCCAATTTTAAATTTTACGTCACTGGATAATGTGTTATAAAGGGCGTGAACTGCATATACAGAGAGTACAGAGATTTAGATAACAATTTCCTTTAACCTACTTTTTTTTTTTTGGATTACATCAACATACCCGACATTTTTAAAATTTCTTATGAGCCAATTAGTAAAGTAAAAATAAAGGAAAGTTATATTTGTCAAACTACGCGCCCATTATCATACGATTTATTCTTTTTCACAATAAATATTTTCGTCCTAAGCACTATATACTTATGACTTGGCATAATAAATTTATTTCTATCAAATATCTCTGAAGATAACATGGAATTTCATTCATACATAGTACAATTGCTTTTTATTTCTCAAAATGCATTTGTATTATTACTTATCAATATATATTAAGGAAATATTTTTCTTTAGTAAACATAAAAAGACAATACTATACAATATCTCTTGATCATAATCGCCAATGAAAGAATGTATACAAAATGTCACTTTCCATAAACAGAAGATCATGATCATATTCACTTCTTTACGGTTCAGCAACCTTTTTCATATACAGCCGATTGCTCTTGTGACACATCAATCCATTATTTTATCATAGCTTGGTTTTTTTTGCCGTTATCAGATTAAAAAAAAAACTTTGTTTTTAAAGCTCCCCATTATTGCTATTGTACATCTGTATCATAGTAATATATAAAAAACGGTGGTAACACTATTTAGTTATTGCAATCGGTTGGTACCAAGGCTTCTCTTTTTCTTTCTTTCCTTTTATTATTTTTTTACTGTTGTCATTGCCTTTATAATATAGTATACCATGATCAAGGTGGATAATACTTTACCGGGCGTCAAAAAGATCGAGCTGATTCAACAGTTACGTAGTCGATGGGACCTTATTATTATGTTTAGCGGGTAATAAGAAGAAATACATATACTTAGATATATAACCATTATATGATGGATACCTTTTTTTAAAAGGATAGTAGTTATAAAGTAATGGCTATTAATATGAAACACTGAAAGACTAATTATCACACCATGCCTATTATACACTTTCAATCTATTCTCTTGATGTGTGCGGTTCTTTTTAGTTTACTGTTAATGAACTTTGGTAGCGGTTGGGAAGGGTTAGTAAAGTATATTATATATGATCTCAAGAATAACGTTATTTATTATAGAAGAGATGGGTCATATACTTAATTTATAATATAAAAAAATAAAATATAAAAAATAGGTATACTACAAATTCTATTACAACAACGGTTGCTTCTATATTCAATTCAATGAACCTTGTCAGTGTTATTAGTGTCACGACGTCAATTATTCGTGTCGTGTTATTTCCAATTTTTTCGAGACTATCTGATTTATTAGGAAGAACCGAAATTTACTCATTTTCTGCCATCTTTCATATTGTTTCATTTGTGATCCTCGCAACAGCACAAAATTTTGACACTATCGTAGGAGGTAGAGTTATCAGCTCTATTGGCGATGTTGGTCTTCGTATCATGGGGTTTTCACTTATTGGAGGTTAGTGTCATATATATATATATATTTACTAGTAAAAAAAGTTGCTTCTTGAGTTACATAGTGTCTCACACTTCTAACAACAATATGTATGTACTCTTATTTACTCTGTCATATATATAAATATATAGACATGACAAACACATTAAACCGGGGTCTTTTTCATGGCATTTTTCAAATACCATTGTTAATCAATTTCTTTGTTCCACCTATTGTTGTTGAAGCACTTGTCAAAAACAGTCCTAATGAACCACAATGGCGTTGGGGTTTTGGCCATCTTCCTTTTGTATTGCTTGTTTGTGAAGTCCCTTTTATGATTATTGCTTGGAAACTGCAAATGAGAATGCGAAAAAATCCATTATGGCTGGAGTATAAACAAGAGCAAAAAGACCGTGACGGAGATCATCGTCTTGGAATAATGGAATGGATAAATAAATGTTTAGTGCTGATTGATATTATTGGTTGCGTACTTCTTGTGGGTGCTCTTGCTATGACGTTATTACCATTTAATCTTTCCAAGTCTGTCTGGAATGGTTGGACTTCACGTAAAGTTTTCAATATAAATATGAATAACACGAAATTTTAAACTATTTGTTTTAAATAGTACATATAACATACTAATTAACTGCGTAAAAAATTATATTTTAAATAGCAAAAACACTAGGTACACTGTGTGGTGGCTGTGTAGCATGGTTCATGTTTGGTATTTGGGAATGGAAATATGCAACCCAACCTTTGCTTCCTTTGGGTCGTTGGTCCGACAGAACTCCTATTTATGGAGCTCTGTCCGCTGCCGTTATCACGCTGGTCTCTTCACTTAACTGGACGTACTTTTTTTCCTTTATACAAGTGACACGTAGAGCCAGTATTACACGCGCAACATATATTCGTAATGGATATCGTGTAGCATATACCATTGCCCAACCTATTACTGGGTATCTTATGATGAAATCCAGGGTAATGAATAGTATACTAAACATATAACTGGAAAATGATATAATAGCATGGATTATTTTATTAAAGTTACTATTATTATTATTATTGTCTTATCAGGTTTGGAGACCATTTGTATGGGGAGGAATGGCATTGTTCATTTTGGGTGTTGGATTGATGATTCCAGCAAGACAACCTGATCAACCCGATAGTTTCATGGTAATGACTCAAATTATATCTGGTGTTGGTACGTAAAGAAAAAAAAAATAGCATCTTTTTTTTTTTTTTTTTTTTTTTTTTGACTGAAGGTATATTAACCAACTGATTTTAACTTAAAAATGTATTTACGTAGGTGCTGGTATGATTGACATTCCAATAATTGTTGCTTTACAATCAAGTGTACCTCACAATGGTAAGCTAAGTAAAAAAATTTGTTTTCTTACTTTTATTTTTATTTTTCAAACGTGAAACGGATCCGTCTGCATAAGAGAATATATTAACTATAGTTGTTATTCAAAACCATAATTATAACAAATAGATCTTTCTATGGTTACCGCACTCTTTCAAGGTAAGGTTATGTTATAAAAAAAATTAGATATTTTCTGCTTCTTTTTATATAATCATAAAATATACGTATATAACCTTTTTTATTAAAAATATTTTATTCTTTTTTATATGAAAAGCATTGGGTACTATTGGTGGAGCAGTTGGATCAACAATCTCAGGTGCTGTTTGGAACAACATTCTTCCGGGACAACTTGTGGAACATGTCCCTGGGGAATTTGATGTAAAAAAAGCAGCTGGAAGTTATTTATACGTTTTTACTTTACCTGAAGATCAATATCAAGGTGCCATTATTGCTTATGGAAACTCACAAAAAATTCTTTCCATTATTGCTGTGTGCTTAACGGTATTATCATTTGTGTTCACCTTACCAATGCGTAGTTTTGGATTGGATGAAGCTATTGATCGACATTTTCATAAAAAGAAGGACGAACAACAACACGCTACTATTAATAGTAGTAACAATGATGGTTCGTATATTTTTATTATAAAAAAAATTCTTCTATTACTGTAGCTATGCAACAACCAGGAAAAAAAAGTATATAATATACTTTGTCTTTTCTTTACATTTGCGCTAATATCTTATTATATATTATATAATCAACGTAGATGAAACGCGAATTATACAAACTGGTGTAGTTGATGGAAAACATAAAATAAAAGAATAATATGTAACTGATATATCTGCATAATTTATATATTCAAAAGTAATTACTGTATATATGCCAATGTGTCAATTTTTTTTTAGATGTTTACACACATATGACATATATATATAATCATATTACTATTTCTAAACATGTATTAATATAGCTTTCATTTGTACTTTTCTTCTTTCTACGTAGCTACAAAAAAATCGTACATTTCAATACATTATATTGAATAAAAGCACCTATTACAAGTTTTGAATAGTATGATTATTTTATAGACTTACCTATTTATAAGTTTCACAATTTTATGCATCTTTGTAATCTATCTATATGGCATCTTTTATTTTATTTTCTGTGACTCTGCTGTAGCATGATGTAATTTTTATCCTACTAAATTGTGTAACTTGATGATTATTCCCACGCCCTGTTTCTTTCTCCCTTTCCCATTCATTTCATATATATATATTGTGGCATATCTTTATTTGGTAGCTTCAAAAAATATATACATATAGAATGAATGAATAGCTAGTGGCTTATTGTTGCCAAACAGATACAAAGAATACCATTTAAAGATTCAAGTTATTTATTGAAGAGACGGCTACTTAATGCTTTTTTGTTTTAGGGAAAAAATACTTGCTATGGTACCCCAACATCATGCTTTTTTTTTTATAAAATATTTTTTAGCATTCCCAGTTAAGATTATAATAATAGCTTAGTTCATTATTAAAAAGTTAAACTTTCTTTTTTTTCTTGTGATTTCATGATAAATGATAAAAAAAGCCAAAGTATATAATAGATAAAAAGAAGGAAAGAGAGGGAAAGAAAGATATCAGGGACTCGTGCATTTAAGATGGAGCGATTGTATCACTTAAGGAGTATTATGTTATACAACTATACTATGTACTTTTTTTTTCTGTATACATAGTCTAAAATATATTTATACTCGTGTATTATTAAAAAAAAGTGATAATCAGACCATATATATATATATGATATATTATGTGGGTACGCATGTGTGTGTAATCTGTGTTTTCGTGTGTGTAATATGTGCACCGTGCGCATGTGACGCATAACAGAAAAGCAATTATCACAATAAGATTTTTAAGAGTGAGAGCTTTTTTATTATGCCTCTACTGAGTAAATAGAGGCAATGGCACGTGTATAATGCATCTATGTAACAATCTTTTATAGAAGAAAAACAACGATTCCCTTAATCAGTTTAGTGTCTTAACAATTCATTCTATAACATTGAAAGCCGATCAAGAAGGATTACAAAAAAAAATATACATCATACTTTTTTACCTTATAACTCTAGCAAAGAAATAAAAATATTGTTGGGGAAAAGGCAAAATAAATAAGAGCATAACTCCCCATTTTAAAATAATATTATGCAATCACGTTACAATTCATCACTTTACTAATGAAAGGATTTATTGCGACCGATGACGCACTCAAGTGTAATATATCTTTTCTGACTTAACATTTAATCTGACTACAACAACTATACAACAACTAAACAATTGAACTTTTGTTTTTATTTCCTCTTTTCTTCTTTTCAATTTTTATTTCATTTTTGAAAAAAATACAATGAACACACCTCCTACACCTTCCTATCGAATTTTAGATATTCGTGCTCCTATTAAAGAAGATATAAAATTACCTACACATCAAGATTATCCAAGTAGTAATAACAAGGAAGATGATAAAATTAAACCACCCACACCACCATCATCAACAGACCAATCTTTAGATGCTTTTAATGGAGATGATCTTGTGGATACTATTCTTGATTCTTTAAATAAACCTGAAGGAACCAAATCAATTCCAACATTTGTATTGTATGATAAACGTGGATTACAATTATTTGATGAAATTACGCACTTGGATGATTATTATTTAACCAATGCAGAAATGGAAATTTTAAAAGAACATGCTGATCAACTTGCAGCTAGATTACATGATGGTAGTGTAATTATTGAACTTGGAGCAGGGTATGTATAAATAAAACAATCATTGTATTTTATTTTATTTTACTTTAAAGGAAGAGAAAAGGATGGTACAGGGTAAGAGGTAGAGAATTGTTGTTACTTGGAAAAAAAAAGAATTTGAGGAAAAAGAGAATCATACTTTTTAATTTGGATGATATGGATTATTAATACATACATACTTATACATATACATATAATATGCTCACGAAATTTTAGATCACTCCGTAAAACATCTTTAATTCTTCAAGCCATTGAACGACAACAGCTTAAAGTTACTTATTACGCGTTAGATCTTGATCAACAAGAATTAGAACGATCTTTAGGTTCTCTTGGTGAATTTAATCATGTTCGATTGATGGGATTATTAGGAACTTATGATCAAGGTATTCCTTGGTTAAACCAACAATTTGCATCCGCTGATCCACCTACCCATAAAATGATTCTTTGGCTCGGTAGTTCTATTGGTAATCAAAATAGACGTGAATCTGCCATGTTTCTTCATCGACTTCAACAAATGTGTATGCAACCCGGAGATTTTCTATTGATTGGTTGCGACAAACGCAAAGATCCGGCCAAGATCAAAACTGCTTATGACGACTCAATGGGAACTACCAGAGAATTTATCATGAATGGTCTGGACCATGTGAACGTCATCTTAGGACAATCCATCTTTGATCGTTCCAAGTTTGATTATGATTCTCGTTATCAATCTGACCTTGGTCGACATGTAGCACACTACAGAGCGTGTGAGAATGTCGTATTGACCTATCAGCGTCGTTCAGGAGACCAGCTGCGCATTCCTTTACAAAAAAATGAACTCATTCATGTTGAATACTCTTACAAATATTCAGATGAAGAAATAACGCACATGTTAAATGCTGCGCAGTTGGACAAAGCAGAAGATTGGACGAATGGAAAAACACCTTATCAAGTCATATTGGCTGAATGTCGTCCATTCAAGTTTGATTGTGATAGACCAGGAACACTTGAAACTCTTTATCCAACACGTACACAAGAACGTACAAAACAAGATGCCAACTGTGTATCATGTATGGCTGATTATACAGAAGCACATCATCAAGATGAAGAAGAAGGCAAGGAAGGTGGTTCGGCAAGTCTTACTCATGTTATTGGTTCCAAACATTGGCCAAACTATATTCCTTCATTACATGAATGGCAACAGCTTTGGCGATCGTGGGATAATGTAACAACTACCATGATTGACCATGCAACAATGTTATTTGAGCGACCCATTTCATTCCGACATCCATTCCTCTTTTATTTGGGTCATACTCCTGCGTTTGTAGATATATTACTCACTCGGAATAATGTGGACGAAGCAAATTTTACTGAACCGGAAAGCTTTGTGAGTATTTTTGAACGCGGAATTGATCCCGATATGGATGATCCTACCAAGTGTAACCCACATTCAATAGTACCCGCTCGCGATGAAGATTGGCCTTCCATCGAATCCATCATGCTTTATCAACAAAATGTACGTAGTCGTCTCCAAAGATTATTACTTCAATGGGAAGCAGAAGATTATGGTGCATCTGTTCAACAAGAACAACAACGTAAACGTGCAGCACGTGTTGTATGGATGGCGTTTGAACATGAAGCAATGCATTTGGAAACAATTTTATATATGCTTTTACAAAGTCCAAATATTAAACCACCGTCAGGTGTAGCAACAGTGCCCTGGAAAATGGCAAAAATATTTAAAAATTATTCTATCACAACACCCCATGATAATTCATTTCAACAAAAACGCACGTGTCTTGCTCCAGCACCTCTTATTCCAGTACCCGAAGCTGATACAATTCTTGGTCACGACGATGATGAAGATGTCGATTACACAAGTCATCCTGAAGATCACACTGAATTTGGTTGGGATAATGAACATCCGAAAAGATCTGTTCATGTTGACGCGTTTTCCATCCAAAGTAGACCAGTGACTAATGGTGAATATTTGGCATTTTTACAAGCAACCAACAGTGATGGTTGGCCAGCTTCTTGGGTTCTTATGGAAGATGGTACTATTGGTATCCGTACATCATTTGGTTTTTGTCCCATGGATGATGCTCTTTATTGGCCTGTTCAAACAAGTTATTATCAAAGTAGTAAATACGCAGAACACCATCATATGCGTTTGCCAACAGAGGCAGAATTACTTCAATTCAGAGATTTGATGAATAATACAACCAACAATAAGAAAATACCCAATATCGGATTTAGGCATTGGCATCCAACGGACGTGTCCAATGAACACGTCCATACACTGGGAGATGTTTGGGAATGGACAGCAACACCTATGGTTCGTCATCAAGGATATAAAAAGTCAAAATTATACCCTGGTTATTCATCTGACTTTCTTGATGGTAAACATCATATTGTTCTTGGTGGTAGTTGGGCTACACATCCACGTCTTGCTGAACGTCGATCTCTCAGAAATTGGTATCAAGCAGGTTATCCTTATGTTTTTGCTGGATTCCGTTGTTGCCACTAAAATAAATAAGTAACATACAATAGTTTTTCTTTGCTCTCGTTCTTATTTCATATTACGTATAGTCAATATCCTTCTTTCTTTTTCTTCTCTTCTTTATATAATTAATGGCACATTTTTTTTATCGATCCTCAAATCATAATTTATCTGTTTCCAGTTTTGTTTTTTGTCTTTTTTTTTTTTGTGAATCAAATACTTTTTTTTTATTATTAACAATAACATATCATTCTAAGCTTCTAACAAGCTGTTCAAAATGGTTTGTGTTTCGGCGATCTATAATACAAAAATCATTTTCATTAAAAAATATAATTGTTAATAAACAGAATAATGAAACAAATAAAAACAAAAAGTTTTTTTTTTACCTCTAATACTTGTTTGACTTCCAAATGACGTCGAGCAGCTACAATCCAGTCTTGTGCCAATCGCTTCGGCCAGCCCTTCAATTGGTTAAGTTCACGTGCAGCATCTTCCAAATCACCATTCTTTAAATGATAACCTGATCGTGCCAAAATAGCTTCCACATCATCACCTTCGACCAATCCTTCTTTTCGGAACATCAAGTGTGACAAAATCATACTAATAATATGTGCTCCAAAACCACCATCTTCAGGTACCAAAGCAACACGTCGTACTTCATCAACGACCGATTCAAAACGGGTTGTCAAATCACCCATGGATTCCACACCTTCTTCAGCTACTTCTCTTGGAATTGTATCCAAAACAGTTTGCAAAAGTTCATTGTATTTAGCACTATTTTTAAATGCTTCTAATTCATCCACAAAGGATGCCTTGTGTACACGGGTAATCACATCATGAAGAGCACCAAAAGTGACACGCATCAAATGAGATTGACGTGATCGATCCAAATTGGCAGCATTGGTAAGAGATTGTTGTTCAAGCGCCTTGAATCGTGCATCAATCATTTCCAATTTACCCAATCGACTGGCACGTTCCTTTTCTACCAAATACTTGACTTCACGAATAAATTGTCGTCTCATTTCTTCACTTTGTCGTAAAAGAGCTTGGGAGCGTTCATTATCCAATTGATTCTTTTGAGAACCTAATTCCTTGGTCAAGAGAGTAGCAAATGTTTTCTTCATTTCAGCACGTGTCTCTTCAAATTCCTTTTCCAATTCAGCTTGTTTGGCACCTACACGACGTGCAGTTTCGACATGGGAAGATTGAAGTACTTGAGAAGCTTCCTTTCGATAATTTTCCAAACTGGCTTCTACATTTTTACTCTTTTGTTGCAACAAAACCAATGCGTTCAAGACAGCAGCTTGTTCAGCATCCAAATCACGATAACGTGTATTAAGTAATTCCAATTGTTCTTCAGCTTCTTGCATCACCTTTCTACCACTGGCAGCAAGGCCTTGATCATTCAAAATAGTAGCAAGTTCGGACAATAAAGTAGATAATTCACGAACAATGGTGTTATTGGTCTTGACATTTTTTACAATGATAGGTGGTGGTTTTTCAATAACAGCTTCAACGATAGGTTCGGCATCTTTTTTATCAGTTGAAATACTGGCTTTACCAGATTGGATATCGATCTTTTTATGTGTCGATTTTGATTGTTGTTTTTCTTCCTTGACTACTTCTTCAACAGGTGCTGCTGTTGTTGATGATGATAAGGATGGTAATTTAGGTAATTCCTTTTCACCAGTCAATTTTTGATAGGTATCGTTGGCATATTGATAAGCACCCACAGCAGCTTCACGAGCTTGATTACTATAATCAACTGCCTTTGTAGAAAGTTCTTCAGCTTGTTTTTTCAAAGTAGCCGTTCGTTTTTGATAGTTTTCCAATTCGTCGTTGATTTTGAGATCTTGAAGAAATTGAACCGATTCTTTACCACCAGGAACATGAGCAACGAACATATCATGGAATGCTTTATCAGTCGTAGCATAATAGACGGCACCACCATAACCTGCTGCTGTAACTACTGTCAAACCTAATAATTTACCACCAATGGAACCTTTCTTTTTGATTTCAGGATTGGTTGTTGTACTGGCATGTCGCTGTTGAAAAATAATAATAATAATAATAATAATAAAATCATTTTTCCATTTGAAAACCGTCGTGGTAAGAAAAATAAATAAATATAATAAAATGGTTTAGAAATATTTTTTTTTTTTTTCACTTTTTCAATAAATTATAAAGATTAATTAATTACCTGTGCAGCTGTGAATGCTCGACTGACAGAGCCTTTATACAGCTTGGAGGCTCTAAGCATTTTACTATTAAAATGAACTGGGTTAAGGACGCGAACTTAACTCTTCTGGATGAATCGACTTTCCCCCTCCTCCCCCGGCCTTTGTTTTTGCGAGTGTAAAAAAAAAAATTGCCAACATTTGGTTGGTTGCTGTGAAAGAAAATATCTAAATATAAGTGAGGGAGGCTAGGAAACATAATTAAACTATTTAATGATGTCAAAAAAAAAAAAATCCTTTTATATAATATTAGTATATCACTATCACTACTACTTACTACTATTATTTACTGATAATATATATATAATTAACCTGATTTATTTATTTATTATTATTAAATATTATTGTACATTTTTTTATTATTATTATTAAATAATTTTATTATTTTTATTCAAAACCAACTGGTTTTGCACTTTTTGATGTATCATTTTCTTTGGAAAAGGACATCACTTTATAAATTCTTCCCATCATAGCTGGATCAAGTAAACGTTGAAACCCTTTAATAAGAGTTGTTCGACTTTCTGAAGTTTTAGCATTCTTTAAAAGCATTTCAAGTCGTGTTTGAATACCCAATGATTGTAAAAATTTAGATTGAGTTACTGGACCATATGTTGTGATATCTAAAGATAGGATATAATTAAGTTTATTTTTCATTTCATTTCACTTTATTTTAGATAAATATAGTACTTACCAGAATATTTTCCCATAGCAACCTTTAAAGCAGCAAAATCAACATCAGCACTTAAATCAGCACTGCCAGGATCACTCATAGGATGAACAATTTCATGTTTTTTAATAGCCTAATAAATAAAAACAACTTAGTTGTTATTTTTTCTTTTAAATAAAACAAAAAGGGATTACTTACTCGAATTGTATCACCTTGTGCATAATCTTGACCATAATCAATAACTAAACCAGTACCTCCTCCTCGACTTAATAAATCTGCTAAACTTTGTCCAGTATACCAAGTATCAGGAGAAAGTTCAATTCGATCTCCAATTTTATGTTCTGCATATAATGGATTTTCATCCATATATGCTTTACTAGCTGTAGTGGGTGTAGGTGATAAAACCATACGGAAATTATAAGGTCTATTATATATTATTATTTTACAATGAAATGGGATTAGTTATTTAATATACATATCAAAATTATTTGTTCTATAAACTAGTCTTCTTTCCCTTACGTTTCATCTGTATCATCAAAATCAATTAAAAGTTCTCTCCAACCTTCTTCTGTTTTCTTAACATTTATAATAGTAAATAACAATAATTAAATTTAGTAATCCTTTTTTTCTTTTTCGAAAAATGATTGATTTTTTCCCCCCTCTTTTTTTTTTTTTTTTTTTTACCTCAAAACTATGTACTGCTAATGCATCAAAGAATTCATGTGCCATAATACATGACCATCCTTCTGGAATAACTTCAGCACCATCATGCCAATAAATATTAATACCATCAGATCGAGTTGCTTTTTCTACTTTTCCTTCAATTTCTTCCGCATCTTTGACTAATGCAGAACGTTGCATTTTTCGTAATCCTGGACTTGCTTCAACAAGATGAACACCAGTAATTGTTTCATAAAAATATGGAAATTGGGATAAAGTCTAATATATAAACATAAACAATTAACATATAGATATGAATAATGTCTTATATTTGTATATAATTATATATAAACTTACACGTAACATATCACTCATTAATGTACCACGTCCAGGTCCAAGTTCTACTAATTGAGTTTTCTTTGGTTTACCAAGTCGCATCCATTCTGTCAAATACCATATACCTGTCATCTATATATATTTGTATAGTATATTTTCAATCAGTCTTTAATTTTTGTTGAGTTGATATATACATACTCAAACAATAACTGAAAAGCTTATGTTGTTACAATAAGCTTTTTTATTCTTATTTACCTCACCAAATAATTGACTGATCTCGGGTGATGTAACAAAATCACCTTGTCTACCAAAAACATCACCATGCATATAATAACCACTAAGTGGATTAACAAGAACTTGACGCATAAAGTGAGCTGTTGTCATTGGACCCGTAAGCTATTTTTTTTTTTCAAAATGTCAAGATTCCTTTTTACTTTTTTTTTCTTTTCTTTTCTTGTCATTATTTTTATTTTTATTTTTTACCTTGATAGAATCGCGTAAATGTTTTGTCAATGGTGTAAATGGTTCTTTATTTTGAGAAGAAGAAGAAGGAGGAGGTGAAGGTGTTGTATACCATCGTTTGTATTGACAACCATGTCGAGTTGTAAAGTTAAACAACTGACGAGATCGTATTAAAAGTACCATTTTATATCAAGAAAGTTTTTTAATTGATCGAAAATCAAAAAAGTGTACTCTCTCTTTTTTTTTTTCTTCGGAGTGTTACCTTTTTAACAGGGTAAAGAATAGATTGATGATGCATTAGAACTACAAAAGCTTACAAAAAAAAAAAACAAGTAGCTATCAAACAGAATAATCGAATCAATATAAACATATTATTAATGATGTGAAAGATAATGACATTTAGTATCATTTTGTTCTTATATAAGAGTAAATATGTGTATATATTTATGATTATTAAATGTTTATTTTGATTCACTTTTGGTTAAGTATTATAAATGTAATCATACTTTTTATTTCATTTTGGAGTACACAAATAATTTTCTATAGTTTAATGTAACCACCCTCCCTTCAAAATAAAGTATATATTCATTATGCAACTTTTTTTGTTCTCGTACTACTATTACAAAATCTACTATTTCCCTTTTTTTTTGACATATTTAATTCAATAGACTTTTATTCTATAGTAAATGATTAACAGTCCTTTTATATATGATAATAATAAAATACATAATTAAAGCATTTGATAAGTTTGATTAAGTATTTCAGTCCAAATATATATTCTTTTGCTAGTTGGAGGGTTGAAAGACTTCTAGCAACTTAAAACAAAGAAAAAGAGAAAAAGAAAATAACGAGGTCCGCTATCGGTATTTTAACATTTCATCCACTTAAGAGCTCAATAGCCATAGACGTCAACACCATTTCGCCTTCTTTTTTTTTCTTCACCACACATACACCCTTTTTTTTTTTCCCATAAAAAAAAAGAAACATGAGTGGACAGAACTTCATTGGGTCAAAAATATCGGCAAGTATATATAACTTTTAATTCTCATCATATAACTTTATTTTATTTTTTTAAATTGAATATAATCGTTTATAAAAACAATAATTAACCATTGTTTTAAAAAAAAAACTTTTATAGCTTACAAGCAATAGTGACATCCGTTATGAGGGTACACTTCATAGTTTGAATACTGAAGAATCAACCGTCGCTTTGGAACAAGGTTAGTTTTATTTATATATATTTAACTTTTAAAATCTATATTTTTTCTGGAAGACTAAAACTGATTTTTAACTCTTACTTTTTTTTTTTTTTTGTCATTTTATTATCAAGTGAGGTCGTTTGGTACTGAAGGTCGACGAGGAAATCCAGAAGAAGAAATTCCTCCTTCTGAAAATGTGTTTGAATTTGTCGTGTTTCGTGGATCAGACATTAAAGATTTGAAAATCTTTGAACCACCTGCTAAACCTGCACCTCCTCCACCACCACCTGCTAACATGCCTAACGATCCAGCCATCATGGTAAGTTTTTTTCTTTTTATTTTTATTTTTTTTATATCTATTTAATAATAATGGGGTTTGTGCTTTAGCTTACGTGCACACATACACACGCTCACTCACTTTTCCCCACATATATACCAACACGTATACTCCCTATTTCACTATTCTACTTTTATGAATGCTTTTCTTGGCCTCCCCCCTAATTTCTTTCTTTTCACACATATTAAACCTTCTTTTAAACTTTTTCTAAAAAATTATGTATAGAACTCTGTTATGAAAGGTTATGGTGCCAATGCTGGTATGAATCCTTATATGATGCCTCCCTATCCACCTATGCAACAGCAGCAACAACACCCTCAACAATATTGGGGTTCTCCTATGTATGGTATGCCTCCACCAGGACCAATGGGTGGAGCACCTAATCCTGCCATGCAACAACAACAACAACAGCAACAACAACAACCATCGCGTACTCAAGCTCCACTTGGAAACCGTGGTATGCCTGGTATGTCAACTGAGCAACAACAGCAACAGCAACAACCTTCTGCTCCTATTGCTCCAGGTCTTACTGGTGTACGTGAAGAACCTATTATTGCTGAAAAACCAAATAATGAAATTGAATCATTATCAAAGGATCAAGGTCATGTTTCAACTGAAATTGCTGTCAAAGCTTTGGAAGATGGTTTGGATAATTTGGAAATTGTAAAGGATGAAAAGGAAGATGATCAACAACGTGGTCATCATCATCAGCAACAACAACACCAACACCAACAACAACATAATCGTCAACGCCGATATAATAACAATAATAATAATAATTATAATGCTGGTGGACGAACTGGACCACGTCATTATAATAATAATAACAACAATAATACCATCAATAACAATAAACAACCTATTGAAATCCCCAAGTCTGATTTTGACTTTGAATCATCTAATGCCAAGTTTAAGAAAGATGAATTGTTAAAAGAAGTTACAAAGAAAACTGGAGATGAAGAAGAAGAACAAAGTGTCGATGAAACCACTACCCACGTTGATGACAATAATGTCAATACTTCTAACAACACTGCTAATAATGATGAAGCTCAAGAAGATGAAGAAGTTGTTATTCCTCCTTCGGATGAATCATTCTATGATAAGGTAAATAAATATATATTTATATAAAGGAAAGGAAAGGAAAGTAAAGAAGCGAAAGTGATCATGTTTTGACTTTAAATTTATTGATAATATTATAGGATAAGAGTTTCTTTGATAATATTTCTTGTGAATCCAAGGAACGTAGTGAACAAGATCAAAATGGAATTGATCGTCGAACCAAGTTCCATGAAGAACGAAAACTTAATTTGGAAACATTTGGTGAAGCATCTGTGGATCGTCCAAGATATCGTGGTTTCCGTGGTCGTGGAGGTTATCGTGGACGTGGTAACGGCGGTTACCAACGTGGTGGTGGAAGATATGGTTTCCGTGGTAACAACAACCGTGGTGTAAGTTATAATGCATAATTTTAGTCGCGTTATTTTTTAAAAAAAATACTTTTAATAATTGACTATTATTATCATTATTATCATTTACTATTATTATTATTATCCATTAGAACTTTGCTCCTAAGCCTATTGCTTAAAAAAAAAAAAACAAATTGGTTATTTTGCTTTTTCTCTCTCTCTTTTTTCTTTCTTGGCGCCCATCAGTTCCTGTTAAAAAATGTGGTTTTTTTTCTTTTTCTCTTTTTCTCTTTTTTCTTATAATTCTGATGTAAAATATTGCAACTTGTTTCATCTTTTTTTTTTTTATTATTATTATTCTTTTATAACTTGTTGGATTTCAAATTTCTCTTTTTATTTTTTTTTATATTTCATCAACCCCACATATCAAACACACACGTACAAACGCACACACATACTTAACGCACTTTTATAACTTTCAAAAATTGGTTGTTATTCTTTTCTTTTTTTTTTTCCATATTTGATTTTTTTTCTCGTTTTTTATCAATTCAAACTTTTTACGATTTTACCGTTACAACAAATTTCTTTTTCAATGTTTCGGATAGTAAAAATATTATTAGTAGGTTTGTAAGTGTAAAAAAAAAAGATGATGAATGATATAATATAAATATATATAAAAAGAAGAAAAGATTAGATGATACAAAAAAACAAGTGAAAATGACAAGAAAAAAGAAAAACAAATGATAAAAGAAAATTATGTATATGTATAATAGAAAGTATAAAAGTTAGAAAAGGATTACATACATATATATATCTAATGAGTTATAAAAAATGATGAGGGAAGTGGGGAGGGGACGACAAGATTTACTTTTCTTGTTCTTGTTTTGAAACACTTGAAATTGAATTAACTTCTTGTTGTGATACATTAACTTGATTTTCTTTTTCTTTTTCTTCACCATATTTATAATAACGATATTGTTTCTTAATCCACATATAATATTCTTTATATCCATCAATACCTCTTAATACTTGATATAAAATAATAGAAGCAAATGTACTTGCACCCACTGCATCTAATTGAAAATCATTGATAACAAGTGTTTTTTCTGTCATAACAGCTGCCAAAATAAGGGGAATACCACCAACAAAAAGATTACGCGGATCTATAATAAATAAGAATAATTTACATTAGAATTAGTATATATTTTCAAAATATGTATATTTTTTTTTACTTACCAGAAAAATCAATTTTATTTACAACCCATACTCGAATACCAGTAATAGCAATTAATGAATATAAAATCAAAGTAGTTCCACCAAAAACACCATCAGGAATACTTTTAACAACAGCACCAAATTTTGAAATAAATCCTAAAATGATAGCAACAAGTGCTGCAGCAAGAATCACCAAAGGTGAAAAGATACGTGTGACAGACTATATTCATATATATATATATATTAATAAACCGAATATAATTCTAATTTCGTTTATTCTATTTACTTACCAAAACACCAATATTTTCAGCATAAGTAGTTAATGGTGAAGCACCAACACAACCTGCCATTAATGTTGAAAGAGCATCACCAAGATATGCGCGTCCAAGATATTTTTCCATAGGTACATTAGTCAATGAACTAATAGCTTTAATGTGTCTATATAAAATTATTTTAGTGTCTCATTTTGAATAGAAAAATTTGATTATAATTTTTTTTTACCCCATATTTTCGGCAAGAATAACAACAACAAGAGGTGAAATAGTACTAATAGCTGTTTTATCAAAGACAATAGGACCAGAAATAATTGGACCTCGAATCCAAGGTACAGAAACAACTTGAGAGAAATCGACTGGATAACCTACACCTGTAACACCACAGATAATATGAACAACATATCCAAAGATTAAACCAATTAAAATGGATACCCGTCGAATAGATGCTATAGGACAATAAACAGAGATAAGCATAATTGCTAATACTGTAGCTAAAGCCATGTAGAAATCAAACGGAGTCGCAGTTGCTTGATTAAATGCAGAAAAACCCAAATGAAGTCCAATGCCTGCAACTACACCACCAGTTACAACTAAAGAATAATAATAAATCGGCATGAGAAAATATGTAATAATAATAATAATAAAAGTAAAAATTTAATTTTATAAAACGTACTTGGAGGCATAAGAAATTCAACCCATTTATATCCAAATAAGATGACCAGTAATGAAATGAGTGCGTAAAGTAGAGCAAGAACAATAATACCACCTTGAGCTATGGGAATATTCTCATTCATACCAGTAGTAGATGTAGTTGCATTATATCCTGTTGCAGCAACTATTGCACTAATTACAGAACCAGAACTTCCAAGATAGGATGGTACTCGACCCCCTGTACAAATGAAAAAAATGATAGTTGATATACCCGAAAAAAATAAAGAAGTATTTGGATCGAATCCCATAGCGATAGGAATAACGACTGTTCCACTGAACATTGCAAGTGCATGTTGAATACCATAAGCGATTGATTGAAAAAATTCAGGTCTTTCATCCACATTGACAGTTCCTAATAATAATAATAATAAAAATTATTATTAATTATTATTATTATATATAAGGTACCAATGAAAATTGAGATGTAATATGCAGTAGTAGTAGTAGTAGTACACACCTGATCGCTTTAGTTTATATCGAGGAAAGTAGTTTGTTAAAGTATCTTTTAAACCTGCTTTCCAACCATCTTCATGATGTAGCCAAGGTATACCAGTAAACACTAAACCTGATATTTCTTCTCCTGGAATAATTAGATGGTCATGTCGTTCATTATCACTTGTTGAAGATGACTCAACTGAAAGATGCCAAGTTTCATCTTTTTTGGCTACTGTAGTCATACTTTTGCTTATATTTATTTTATTTTTTTAAAAATAAAAGCTTGTTTATGTATTTGGGGGGTAGTAGTCGGAATATGGAAGAAGAAAAAGAAAAAAAAAAGAATTAGAGTAAAAAAAAAAAGAATAATATTATATTTATATTCATGTTTATAATACATTTTATGCATATCTGACAATCATGTCCCACTTTTTTTTTTGACAAATAAAATGATAATAAAAAAACTCGATTGTTATCTTTTATTGTTTTGAATTTTTTTTTTTTCACATCAACTAAAAAAAGATAAGAAAAATTGAAAGGTGATGAAATGTGTGTGTGTGTATCCCAACATGGATCGAGTAAACCGACATTTTTTTTTATCTTAGTGGATAAGTATAAAAGAGAGCCTCAATGATAATAAGATTTGTGTGTGTGATGTGTTGTCTCTCTCTCTCTTTCTTTTTTTTTCCCGATAACGTTTATTCAATTATTGACCCGATAATACTTGAAAAAAAAAGAGAGAGACGCGGATTTAGTTGAAAACGGTAATCGTTATCGTTCATTGATAATTTGTTCTAAAGAAAGACTTTCAATTTGAAAAATTATCTTTTTCTTTTTATAAAAAAAAAAAAGCCTTCTGCGTAATACTAAAGAATCTGGGAGTAAGATTGATTTACTCTTTTATATGCATATACCTATGCATTCATGGATGGGAAAATAAATAAAAAGAGAGAAGGGGACAAGTTAAGGGATGCAGATGACGATTTATATACATAACATAACAGCTGCAAAAAAACACATTTTTGTGTGAATCGGTTTGTTAACGTAACACAAAATAAGTCCTATCATGGATAATACCATCCCATCTGCTCCCGTTATCATTTTTTTTTTTTACTGATAGTTACTTCAGATAACTTTGTAATCTTTGTTTTAGTTCTACCAGGTATATTACTGATCTTTATTATCATTTTATTTTTATTTGTTCTCATAAAAGCATCCTCATCCTCAAGTAATTGATGAGGACCTTTTTTTTTTTTAAAGTTTGAGGGGAACTTCCATCACGAGTAAGCATTCAAAATTAAGAATGCTTTTTTTTGTAGTACCCAGTAAACAATAGACAAAATAATAATGGTAATATTAGGTTGGATATGATATCAAAAGCTCAATGAAAAAATATGGTTTTTTTTTGGTGTAGTGTTCGTGTGTATACACGTGGTGAAAAAAAAAAACAAACAAAATGATTGATAAAATACCCCAGTAAATAATTCGACTGATGCGTTTTCCTATTTTAAATAATATGCAACCAAAATTGTGTTGCTAAACTCAACCCTGCATAAGTCTATAACCAAATTACCAGATCTCGGAATTCATATAGAGGAAGTGGATTATTTTTTCATCAGTCATGAAAACAAAAGAAAGTATTATATTATACATTAATATATTTAATCGAAATGATCCTCTACAAACCAACATCAAGACTCCAAATGGCTCAATCATTTTTAAAGCTAAGAAGCAAATCAATCAACGTTTTACCACCGTGAGCCTCATTTTATATATCAACCATACTTGTATATTCAATGATGAGCTTGCTTTGAACAGTTAAAAGAAGCTTTTGAATAATTTTAACGTGAAAATCTTTTACCAATCTTTTAGCATACTATACTATACTATACTATACTATACTATACTATACTATACTATACTATACTATACTATACTATACTATACTATACTATACTATACTATAAATACTAATACAGTATATCCACCGTTATACACAACCAATTGAATAATAAAAAAACACTGCTTTATAAAGTGGCAGCCAACAACTTTAAATAATAATTAAAAAGTACATTTTGTACAGCAAGAAATTGCACTCAATTTTGTAATTATACTCAATGCTACACTTTTTACTATTATAAAAGAATCATGAGTCTTTTTATGATCCCGAACTATCAATCTCAAGAGATTCTTATAGATAAAGTATAGACAGTAATATTCTATTTTTAATTAATCTTGCCTTGGTTATCATGATAACTGCATCTTTTATATATTTTTTCTCAACGTATCATGCGTAATCAATGTATTAAATGCAGTGTCATGTGACTTCAATTATCCATTACTAAATGACTTTATGATGATTTTTATCGTGGTATATGATGAGAAGCTGTATGTTTTGATAGCCTTAATATTTTGCTTTTTTGTGGCTATAACATTACTTTATAGTTATCGTCGTATTAATCAATACCCTTTTACTATTCAAGGTTGGGAATTACCTTTTGACTACTTACTATCATTGTGTCTTTTTGACTTAACAATATTTTTTGAAATTCTTAGTGTATTACTTGAAAATAATGGAATTTTTGCTGTGGTCACTTATGGTGTATTTTTCATCTTGTCCAGTGAAAAATGCATACAATTCTTGTTAAAATTTTCGCTTCATAAAAGCCATCATTATCCGCAGTTGATAGTTATTTCCCACCACCCAGATCAACAGATTTCTTTATAATTTTATCTTGTAATTTTTGTTTTACTTGTATATTATGTACTATTACAACTTTTTTTGCTTCTTTTATTATTATTATTATTGTCGTTGCTGTCCCTTTATTTGTCGTAATTGAGAAACATTTGGATTAGGATAGTACGTCATATAATGATAATCATGAGTTGCGTTCTATGTACATCTGAGACCCTCTGGATAATAATGTAATAGCGTATGACGAATTACTGTATACCTACAATTAGGCTCAATTAGTTAGTTTGTATAATGAACCGTAGTATAAAGAAATAGATAGAAAGAAATGAGGGCCTAAGAAGATATGATACTAAAAACAATAATGGTTTTCCAGATGTCAGGAAACCCTTTATTTATATACGCCAAAACATCAGAGACTAGTTTAACGTCTAACTAATATATATCTAATATTAATAAGCAATATTTATAAATAGAATATATCAATCCTAATATTTCTATATCTAAATGCTATTATCTATCCTTTATATTTCGCGGATAAGCATGTCGATTAACAATATTATGGTAGATTATTATATCTTCGTACAATGATCTTACAACATTATAATCAATTACATAGTAAGATATATGATATACTGTATTTAATCTATACCGTGTACCATACCAATCATATAAACTTTTCTACGTATCCTAAATCTTTATAATCTTTTAAAAGTTGTATTACGTATTATTTTTTCTACTACTAAATCTCAAATGTCTGTACGATCTTTGAAGCTTTTTCGGATAGGACAGGATACCTACAACCATAACTATTTTTCTGAAACAATCACTTTAATTCATTTTCAATTCTTTAGCTTTTCCGAGACACCTAGTTATCAGATTGAAAACCTTACTGTACAATATAGGTAGAATAATATGAGTTATTTTATATATGTGGCTTTTAATAATAGGATAGCATTTTTTCTTCTTGAACCAACAGACGGATTAGGTCAAATGTGAACATATATTTTGATATTAATTATCCCCAAAAAAGGTTGTTATGTATACCCATCCACATGACAACAAAAAAATATATAAGCATTTGAAAACATGTACAACTGCCCTTGATCCATATGAGAATGGAGTCATGAAAAGTTTCAAGACTCTGATATTTATTCGGTCTCAACATGTCAGTTCATATAAATTATAAATCTTCCTTTATTGGATTAATAATGAACTAAAATATCTAAGCAAAAATATTGATTACAATTCATCAATAAATGGTAGAAAATCTTCGAATAATAATTTTCTAAATAAATCTAATATAATAGCACATCATTTATTGTGTAACGTGACATAAGAAATGGAGGCAAAGGATCTTCACCCTACTTTATTTTTTTTCGATTCTTCCAGTAAAATGCCCACAAAATTTATGTTTTTATAAAGCAATTCAATTAACATGAGTTCAGAATCAATATAATGTAGGTGACCATTAAATTTTTAAGAGGTGAAGGGAAGTCTTTTTCACTATGTTCATAATCAAATGGAATGTTTTAGTAAAAAAAAATAACGCGGAGCCTTATACTTTTCTTTCACTAAATGCATGGATTCATTATTTAGTTTTGCTTTCATTAATCATTTTGTATCTTTGTAAATAAATTATATAAATAAATTACACTTATTATTCTAAAAAGAAGAAGTGTTATATTTAATGATTTATCACCGTAAACTATTGTAGTTAGCCTATCTTTTAAACTGATGCTCAGCGTTCACATACGCCAACAAGCGAGCTAGGACTGCGCCTGATCTCATGTAGGTCAAAATAAAGTTTGTGTCGCATAATAAGAAAAAAAAATTGTCTTTAAAAATTCTTTTTAAACTGATTCAATAGTGAAAGCAAATTGACATCTCACTTCTTTTTCTTTTTCCTATTTTTTTTTCTATTCATTATAAATTTCTATTTTTTTTTTAAATAATGAGAATGGATAATAACATACTTTACCCCATGTCTCATGCTTTCATGGTATATTTGGGAATTAATGTCCCAACGGCTCTTTTAGCTGTCATAGCCATTGGTGGAGCAATAATGTTACGCGCTCAAATTGGACGACGATACAAAATGGTGTCCTGGCTTAGTCTTATCAGTGCCGTGTGCCTAGTTTTAAATCAACTATTCTCTCTTATTCTCACTCTCGTGGGATGGTCACCCGTACTGGTTACACTTACAATGTTTTCCCAAAACGTTTTCCCGTCTTTATTATGGTGTCTCCTATTCAGTATTATACATGTAGCAGCTCATTCAGGATCACAATTTCATGGTCCTATCAAACAAATAAGTGATGTACCCAAGACCATTATTCTCATTTATCTGTGGACAGGATTCGTAATTGTTCTTAACATACCCTTTGCATTGCTAGTGGGCACTTCTGTTCCTGACAATACATTTGACGATGAACCAATTATTGCTTTTCAAGCTCTTACTACGGTTTTACCAGCATTTATATATTGTATCACGTTTTTTACTATGATGCATAGAAAAAATCATTATCAAGATATACGTTCATTCGAAGGTTCGTTTAAAATAGTACTTATTTTATCTGTTATGGCTATTCTTGGTTCTCTTCTTTTCTTCGTGGTCAGGTGTGTACCATATATAAACAGTGAGGAAAATCAGATCTTGTATATTGTTTATACCATTATGGTTCGAATTTGTGGAGCAATCGCGTTGTGTATCATTGTGTTTATGTTCCCTCAAATATGGCTTCAACGTATACGAGAATCCAACTTCCTAAACGAAACGAATGAATCAAATTTATTCCCTGAGGACAATGATCTACCAGATCGAACATGGAATGCAAATCATCTTTATGAAACTCTACCACAACAAGAATGTATTGATCTTGATAGTCTACAAAACACAACCAACCACAAAAAATAACGAAATGCTCATTAATAATACAATCATACGGCCCGATTATATATATATATATATATATATATATATATATATACCGATTCCCTTCTCCCGTTCTTTTATGTTCTACTCGCTATTATTAATAGGTAGTTCTATCTGTGAGATTTCCCCCCGTGGGTTTTCAATTACAGTACCACAACGCCAACAGCCATAGCCAATCCGTTTGTGACATTAACAGTACGATTTCTCCTACTAAACAGAGTTCGCCAAGAAACTATACAATTTTTTTTTCTATATTTAATCACTTCTGTATGATATTCACTTTTATTAAATTTACACTCTTGAAACCAACCTACCAAAATAAATAATATAGAAGTACGTGTTTAAGTTTTTACTACTCATTACTACCAGTGTGGTCTATTATATCCACAAAAAAGATAATACTTTTGGATTATTTAATTAAAATAGTGATTTTTTTTTGTCTGAGCGTAAAGTGAGAAATAATCTCATTAGCATACCTCATTATCTGCGCGATTTTTTTTCTGGTAACTTGATACTTTTGTAAACCAAAGAGAAACAAATCGCACAGGTAGAACTACAAATTTTTTAAAGCTACTATAAATTATGTGCTTTTATTTTATATACTGATAGCTTTTCAACCACATTTCATAGAGCACCCAGTTATTGGTATTATACGCTTTGTATAATATTTTTTTTTTTGGGCAACATAAAATAATAAACTTTTGCATCATAACCAAATAATTTTTTTATAAATAGAAAAAGTAATTCATACAAAATTATATCTTGAAACGTTGTCATTATTATGTCTGGCAAGAAGAGAGAGAGAAAAAGAGATACTATTTGTATACGTGTAATACAATCCATTTTTTTTATTGTTTTCAATAATATAATATAAAACTACTATAAAGAAGCACAATAGTGCTACTTTGACGTATAGTTGAAGCTATATAATTCTTGATATAAATGTTAGTTATTATTATTATGGCTTTCTGCATCTGCTTCTGTAATCCAACCATTAATTGCCGTGTACAAAGCTTTGTGTACTTGCTTAATGTCGTCTGACACGTAATCCGATACAGTGTAATCCTAATAAGAGAGAGATAGAAAAACATGAGTATCTTTCTTCTTATTATGACATTCAACGTACTTATATATAACATAAACAATAATCTTTTTTCTATTATGTATATATGTTACCCAACAATGAACCGATCTAGGCAATATGACATATCGTGTATCCTCGTTAGTTTCTCGTACAGGAGCCGAATCGCTTTGTACGCTCAATGTTCTCCAAGGATCATATTCACCATCAATAAAAAAAGTTCGATTTAACTTGATATTCCATCCTTGATATTCTTGATTAATATAACGCCACTGAGGTTCCGAAGGTATGTTCTCTACACCAAATAATAATGGACATTGTCGCTGATACCACTTAGTATCTAATTTTCGTGATACAATGGTGACAGGAATCGACGTTGGTGAGCCCGTTTGCCAATAAGCATATTCAGTACAAACTTGCCATACCCAAGGTCGAGAAGATAATTTGAGATCAGTATACATTGTTGCATTGGGATCATGTGAATTCAAACATTCATTGACTGAGGAGTATCCATTACACATCATCTCAGTGACATTACAGATATATCGTGCGTAAGCTTCAATATATCCATTCAAATCATTCTTTCCATCAAAGATAGCACAGAATTCGGTTTCAAATGGATTGGATGTGGGCTTCATACCTTGCCACAGACCAAGAGGGTAACTAAGTACTATATATACCCATTTATGGTTAACACAATAAGAAGTTAATATGGAGTAATACAAGATGAGAGAGAGAGAGAGAGAGAAAAGAAACAAGTAAATACTTACAATTTGCGAAATCATCATCATATTCTAAGCCTTTGACACCGAATGTTTCTTTAACGCTTTGTTTTTGTGCTTCATCTGAACCGAATAGTATATCATCAACATAGGCAATAACTTGTTCAGTGGCTTGAATGCAATGTTTTGGACCATATTTCCAAATAGGATAAAAATATTCATAATAGTTATATTTCATTTCCACTGGGGATGATGATGGGACTGCTGCAAACACAATATCAGGGTAACGGTAACGCATCCATGCAGCAAGATTTCCACTATATGAACCACCATAAACAATCCATTTGGTTTCAGGTGCTGGAGGTAATTTTAAACCTGGCAACTATTACCATAAAAAGACAAATTTAATTTAGTTTTTTTTTTACTTATTTACTGATTTGTTCATATCTTTTTTTTTTTTTTTACCTTCACGTTTTTGATAATATTTGCCATATCTTCCAATGCGTTTTCTGTATTGAGGGTACGTAAATACTGTGCGGAATAATCCTATGATTTCACACACATACATAAATATCAGTAGGTTATGTCATATGATAATTACACATGTTATCATATAAAGTTGTAATCCAGTTTATTAATTAGTATCCAATTACAATGACCTACTGTTCCGAGTTGAGATTCACCATAACATCTATGCTCCATTACAATAACAACACCTTGAAGCTTTTCTGCTAGTAAAGCCATTGAAGAATTTGTTACATATCTTGCTCGAGGAGTTGCATTCGCTTCACCAACATTAGTTACTACAATACATATATAAAGTATTCAAAATTAAGTTAGCCGTTTATAAATCATAAAAGGAAAGACTGGCGTCATTCTCGTGGAACAAATATAGAATTAACGTACGAATGACTGGTCCACCAATATGGTACCAATCCGTATTTGCCCAATAGCGATGTTTAAAGGTTCCTGCCGATATATCTGAATGATTCACTGGTTGATCAAAGAAAAATGGTCCATATTTTTTATCTACAAGAGATGTTTCTTCTGAAGCTGCATTGATTTTATTTTTTTTATATAATCTATTCATGATTTAAGAAACAAAGGTGGATTTTATGCGTGGAATATTAAAAAGAGTTAGTATTTAAATAGAATTTCAAGATAAGATTGTTTTTAAAATTAGTAAGAAATACACATAGATTTGAAAAAAATACTAGTATTTTCGTTAACACGTACTCATCAAGATGCCATTTCGATCCTAAAAAAGCGTGAGATATACGTAAACTGGTCAAGAAAAGTAGGATACAAAAGAAGGAACGCATTATTTCTTGGGTGTACAAAGTAACAGGAGAAAGAAAGTACAAAGAGAGAAGAAAAAACCGAAATAGAAAAAAAAAATACAACTTTCCAGTGTCGGATTTAAATTCCATTGGCAGATGTCTACAATAGTAACACACGGATAAAAAGTGTTAAACTCTTTCGCATCTAGTATTATTGGGATCAAACTCTTAACATCAACCAAGAACAAAGTAATCATTTTGATTTCCGTTTATTATATGTAAATATAAAAATATATTTATCAGATCTACTACATATAGAATACAAAATGCGAAGAAAAAACACTCGTGTAGGTATTACAACGTAAACATATGGTAATAATAAGTTATTTAGCTGTTTTAAAATTGATTACCCCTAATATACCCTGCTTCTACGTATCCGAACAAGAAATGTAATTTTTTCAACAGGATATGGTGCATACTGTCAACCCCCGCTTTTGAACCTCCCACTTTTGAAAATCTCTCAACTATGTACCCTTTGTTTTTAGAAATGTTAAAAATGCTTAATGGGATCGCAACTTGCATCGAAGTTTTTGGGAGAAGTTGCCCTTATCAGGAGTAAACTATATAATAATTTATTACCCAAATAGGAAAATACTAAATTGTCAAAGTATAATATTTATATTAACTCTCGTTTTTTACGAGTCTTCGGTTCTGCAGCTAAAAAAAAATCAGGAAATTTTAGGTGTGCAAAAACCGGGGGTTGACTGTAATCAAAGTTTTCAAGATGAGATAAATGCGAGTAGTAAATTAGAAAGATAGGACTAAAGTAAAGATAGCCGAGAATCATCTGTCTATTCCTGAAATAAAATAACTACTCTTTTATATCTTTTCTAAACTATGTAACTATCTATTTTATCTGATCATGGCTAAACTATGTTATATACGAATGGATAAGAGGACATATTAATTTTTTTCTATTATAAATATAAATTCTAGATCATTCTCTGGAACCGTTTATAATAGTTGTTACTAATCTCATTCAATCTTTGATGTTCCTTCTTATCCGGACTAATAATAAGAACGAATCAAAATAAATAATAGTGTCTAATTGATTAATCTTTTATCCTTGACGAAATTATGTTTACCCGATTATTCATGAATGGATGGAATATATGCTTTACTATAGAGGTTCACCATGAAAGAGTCGTGTTTTTTGACGTCGAAAGACCAAAAATATTAGCTTACTTTCTTAATTTTGATAAGTTTTTTTTAGGTGTTCAAAGTTTGTAGCTTTTATCCCCAATTACGTAAATAAGAAAAGATTTTGAAACAGCTAATGCTGGTGGGAGTCGAGCAGAGTTATTGAAAAAAAGATATACGATACAGACTACCTGTGTATAAGAATAATAATAATAAAGGACATGTACAGAAGATTTATGTCACTTTGAAAAAATCAAAAATGAAACGGTTTTAGGTATTCGATGTATATTAGAAGAGCACGAGTTGTGGTTCGAAAATGCACTAAACAACCCATAAAAAGAGATAGCGAATTGTAAGATGAATTTAAGTAAAGGTTATATCTTCATTGTGTGCAACATCTACTACTAGGTTCCCAGCGTGGTTTCAGAGAATAAAAAGAGTGCATTATAAGAAGTAATTGAAGATAAACGTTATTTGATAACAATGTATCCCAAATTCCACCGTGAATGCAATCAGATTGGCCGATACTGGAAATCCATAAAAAGGGAAACAACAATAAATTATGAATATACGTACATACAAGTATTTGGAGAAGAATTTATATATATGTTTTACTAAAGTATTACTTACTAAGGGTACTCCAACAGGGATCCGTCAGTATTATAAACCTGTGTGGTATTACATAGAAGTGTATAGCAAGGATATGTCTAGATACGAAGCTGACCAGAAGGTACTCAAGTTTTCATTGAGAGAGTGTACATTGCATAGAAGAATTGACATATATAATTACTTAATTAAATATTTTTCTAAAGTGGGTTTTAAAGTTCTCAAAAATTGAAACATCATAATGTTATTTAAACATTTTCACATACGTATAAAAGAACATAATTTCCGTATTCAAACAGCAATGGCAAAGAGTTATGTATTAGTGGCTTCTCTATAAGAATATTTAATAATAATATTGTTGTATCAGGCCACTCCCGTGCATTTTAGTCGATAGTGAACTCAAGCGAGGGTTTACATTGCTGTTTAAAGGGTAAAACTACTATTATTAGTTAAATGAAATATATTTATTACTATTTTTATCTTTAGAACTATTTTCCTTTTATAAATAACTAGGTCAATATATTCATATTGCTATTATCCGCATATGGAATGCCCATCTTCATTTGACAGCTCTTCAAATTTCTACAAACCTATTCGAAAAGCATATAATTAAAGCTTTCGATTAATGAGAGGCAGAGGTACGAAGCATTTTTTGAACACTAACATACTAAGTAATTAATTCCAAGTATATATGTATATTATTAGCACAGAGTCCTTGTTGGACATATTTGCTCGGAACAGATCAAATTGGGGACAAAGTAGAAATAATTTATATGAATAATGAAATAATTAGGAAACATTTTCTATATAGATCTTATTATAGGCATGGATAAAACATTTATGGTTAGAGACGTGTTTGATTTAGATACCAGCAGGTGAGACAAGCTACCACAGGAGTAACCGGCAATGCGTAACGTTGCATGAAATAAAGTAAATAAAGACTTGTATTAAAGTTCTTACAGAGCCAAACGTGTGAGCTTTGAGAACCAAACGCTGATATGTTCTAGTAACTAGAACCATGGGGGCCCCGCCCCATGAATACTTTTACAGTGTTTAGCTTTTACGTAAAAATATAATTTTTGGGTTTACCAATGGAATTTATTACTTTTATATTGATGTCATTTATTAATCTGTAAATTATCGAGACTAGATCTAGTCTCTATCTTGATCTTTAATTTTGATCTAATAAAGAACGTAATTGCCGTCAAAAAAAAAGAAGTTAGGTTTATTTCATAACAATTGCTGTGCAAAACGAAAAACAGTATTAATTTACTATATTCAGATTAAATTTCCATTTACCATTACTATATCTGCTCTCACGACTTTTTATACCTTTGCTTTTAAGATTCCGGCTGGGACTTACAAGTAAGCAATGATATTAGTAAAAACAACAACACTAAAAAAATAAGCAGTACAATTTTATTATGTTACTACCCTTTTATTGTTCAAGTGTGGTCGCCTTTCTTTGTTGTTGTTCGAAAAATAATTGGTTCCACAGTAGAGACTAGATCTAGTCTCTGAATTTTTTATCATTTACCACCAACCACTTTAAAGTTGTTATATATTATACTGTACCAACACAGTATATTCTGGAACTTATACCTTAGAAAACACACTTTTCATAACCAAAAGAAATATTTTCTGTACCGTTTTAAAAATGCTTGATCAAGTATTTGGCAAGATGTGTTTATTCAAAAGAGAGACTAAATCTAGTATCGGCAGTGCAAAGATACTCATTAATAATCAGTACAATATTTTATTGGTCAGTATGATTATTAAGTACTGAAAAATCGAACACTCAAAATTTTTACCAACTGCCATAAAATTTTATCAATATTAAAAAAATAAATTCCATTGGTAAACCCAAAAATTATATTTTTACGTAAAAGCTAAACACTGTAAAAGTATTCATGGGGCGGGGCCCCCATGGTTCTAGTTACTAGAACATATCAGCGTTTGGTTCTCAAAGCTCCCACGTTTGGCTCTGTGAGAGCTTTAATACAAGTCTTTATTTACTTTATTTCATGCAACGTTACGCATTGCCGGTTACTCCTGTGGTAGCTTGTCTCACCTGCTGGTATCTAAATCAAACACGTCTCTAACCATAAATGTTTTATATAGGAAATGTTTCCTAATTATTTCATTATTCATATAAATTATTTCTATTTTGTCCCCAATTTGATCTGTTCCGAGCAAATATGTCCAACAAGGACTCTGTGCTCACTTGGAGATGTTAAATAAAAACAAATTATTTAATATTAAAAGTATTTATATCAATAAATAGCTAATAATATACATATATACTTGGAATTAATTACTTAGTATGTTAGTGTTCAAAAAACGCTTTGTACCTCTGCCTCTCATTAATCGAAAGCTTTAATTATATGCTTTTCGAATAGATTTGTAGAAATTTGAAGAGCTGTCAAATGAAGATGGGCATTCCATATGCGGATAATAGCAATATGAATATATTGACCTAGTTATTTATAAAGGGAAAATAGTTCTAAAGATAAAAATAGTAATAAATATATTTCATTTAACTAATAATAGTAGTTTTACCCTTTTATAAACAGCAATGTAAACCCTCGCTTGAGTTCACTATCGACTAAAATGCACGGGAGTGGCCTGATACAACAATATTATTATTAAATATTCTTATAGAGAAGCCACTAATACATAACTCTTTGCCATTGCTGTTTGAATACGGAAATTATGTTCTTTTATATGTATGTGAAAATGTTTAAATAACATTAAGTCTGTTAAAAAAAATTACATTTCTTGTTCAGAGCAGGATGTATTAGGGGTAATCAATTATAAAGCAGCTAAATAATTTATTATTACCAGATACCAATATTTTTTCTTTACATTTTGTATTTCATATGTGGTAAGCTAATAAATATATTTTTATTTTATATAATAAACAGAAATCAAAGTAATTACTTTGTTCGTGGTTGATGTTAAGTGTTTGATTCAAGTGGTACCAGATGTAACATAATTTATTAGCACCTTTATTGGTGTGTTACTATTGTAGACGGCTGTCAGAGGAATTCAAATCCTGCACAGGACTTTTTTTAAAATATAAAGCACTATTTTTTTTTGCTGTTTCGGTTTTTTCTTCTTTCTTTGTACAGTACTTTCTTTCTCCTGTTACTTTGTACACCCAAGAAAGAATGCGTTCCTTCTTTTGTATTCTACTTTTCTTCACCAGTTTAGGTGTATCTCACGCTTCTATGGGAGTTAGTTGGCATCTTGATGAGTATGTGTTAACAAGATTACTAGTATCATATTCAAATCTATATGTATTTCTTATTTATTTCAAAACGATCTTATCTTAAAATTCTATTCAAATATTAACTTTTTTTGATATTTTCCACGCGTAAAAATCTACTATTTTTTTTTAATTATGAATAGACTATATAAAAAAAATAAAAAACATGGAGCTTCAAAAGAAACCTCTCCTTTAGCTGACAAATATGGTCCATTTTATTTTAATCAACCAGTGGATCATTCAGATACATCGGCGGGAACCTTCAAACATCGTTATTGGGCAAATACCGATTGGTACCAGGCTGGCGGTCCTGTGATTTGTATGTTAATTTTTTTTTGTTTTATCAGAATGACAGCTATCTTTGCTTATATGAATCATGAAAGGCTAACTTACTTTTGAATGCTTTATATATGTATTGTAGTAACTAACGCTGGTGAAGCAGATGCAACTCCAGCAGCAAGATTTGTAACGAACTCTTCAATGGCTTTATTAGCAGAAAATCTTCAAGGTGCTGTTATTATAATGGAGCATAGATGTTATGGTGAATCTCAACTCGGATCAGTACGTGCTTATAATTCGTATGATAGTTAATAAACAGAATTACAGCTTACAATCTGTGTAATTATCGTGTGCCATAACTTACTGATATTTATGTATGTGTGTGAAATCATAGGATTATTCTGCTCAAAATTTACGCACCCTAAATACACAAACCGCATTGGAAGATATGGCAAACATTATCAAAAACGTGAAGGTAAAAGAAATAAAAATAAAATAAAATAAAATAAAATTGAAATTAAATTATTTTTTTATGGTAATAGTTGTCAGGTATAGAATTACCTCCAGCACCTGAAACCAAATGGATTGTTTATGGTGGTTCATATAGTGGAAATCTTGCTGCATGGATGCGTTATCGTTACCCTGAAATTGTGTTTGCAGCAGTTCCATCATCAGCTCCAGTACAAATGAAATATGACTTTTTTGAATATTTTTATCCTATTCAGAAATATGGTCCAAAAGAATGTATTCAAGCGATTGAACAAGTTATTGCCTATGTTGATGATATACTATTCGGTTCAGATGAAGCACAAAAACAAAGCGTTAAAGAAACATTCGGTGTCAAAGGCTTAGAATATGATGATGATTTCGCAAATTGTAAGTATTGACTTGTTTCTTTTCTCTCTCTCTCTCTCTCATCTTGTATTACTTAATATTAACTTTTTATTGTGTCAACCATCGATGGGTAAATATAGTACTTATGTATCCTCTTGGTATGTGGCAAGGTAGCAATCCCATATCCAATCCATTTAAAGAAGAATTTTGTACTATTTTTGATGGAAAGAGTGATGTAAATGGATATATCGAAGCTTATGCAGGATATATTGCTAGTCTTACTCAGCAGATGTGTGGTGGATACCCAGTTAATGACTGTTTAAGTTCACATGATCCCGATGCAGAAATGTATACTGATCTCACAGCAGATTTTCGACCTTGGGTATGGCAAGTTTGTACTGAATATGCTTATTGGCAAACAGCTGCACCAACATCAAACCCTAGCACTATTGTATCACGAAAATTAGATACTACGTGGTATCAGCGACAATGTCCATTATTATTTGGTGAAGAAAACGTACCTTCGGAACCAGAGTGGAACAAGATTAATGAAGAATATCAAGGATGGAACATCAAGTTGAATCGAACTTTCTTTATTGATGGTGAATATGATCCTTGGAGAACATTGAGCGTACAAAGTGATTCGGCTCCTGAACGAGGAACTAACGATGCACGATATGCCGTACTGCCTGAAGCAATTCATTGTTGGGTAACGTATATACATAATAGAAAAAAAGATTGTTGTTTATGTTATATAGAAGTATGTTAAATGTCATAATAAGAAGAAAGATACTTATGTTTCTCTCTCTCTCTCTCTCTTTCTCAATAGGATTACACTGTAGCGGATTACGTATCGGATGCTATTAAACAAGTACACAAAGATTTGTACACGGCAATTAGTGGTTGGATTGCAGAAGCAGATGCAGGAAAAGCTTAATGATAATAGCTATCATCTATATAAAGAATTATATAGCTTCAACAATACGCCAAAGTGGTAGTATTGTACTCCTTTATAGTTGTAGCTTTATATTATATTTATTAAAACAATAAAAAAATGGATGTATTACACGTATACAAATAGTACCTCTTTTTTTCCCTCTCTTCTTGCTAGACATAATAATGACAATGTTTCTAGATATAAATTTTAATGAACGAGTTTCTTTTCTTTGTAAAAAATTATTTCGTTATGAAGCAAAAGTTTACTATTTTATGTTGCCCAAAAACAGTATTATACATTATGCAAAAAAGTGCATAATATCAATACGTAAGCAAAACCCGGTGCTTCATTGAAGATGGTTGAAAAGCTGTAAGTATATAGAAAAGATGCACACGTTTTTTATTAGCTTAAAAAAATGGGTAGTTCTACGTATCTGTGCGACTTGTTTCTTTGTAGTTTACAATTATAGTGATACAGCGCTAAGCTCCATAGCCAATACTTTTGGAATATTAACAGTAGAATACTAAATACACTTTATCAAGAAATTGTTTGATTATTGCTTTTATATATAATCACTTCTTCTGTATAATATTATTTTACACTCTTGAAACCAGCCTACCGAAATAAATAATATAAAAGTATATCAATTTTCACTGCTCATTAGTATCAGCGTGGTCTAATATTATTCGCAAAAAAAAAAAGATAACAGTTTTGTATTATTTGATTAGAATAGCTTTATTAGTGCGTTTTTTTTGAGCATGAAAAGTAAGAAATGACCTTCTTGACTATACAGAAATTTCTCATTAGTATAAAATATACTTTAAAATATCAGAGGCTAATTTATTAACATCTAACTAATATCAATAATCAGCATTTCTACATAGAGCATATCTATTCTGTAATATTTCTATATTTAACCATGTGCTCAACTAAATGCTATGATCTATTCTTTATATTCCACGGATAAGCATGTCGATCAACAACCTTATGGTAGGTTATAGCTTCGTATAATGGTCTTACAACATTACAGTTGATTATATCCTAAACTATATGGTATACTGTATCCAATATATACCATGTACCATTACCATCCATATAAACTTTTCTATTATAAATTATTTTAATCTTTTAGAAGATTGTATTATTTTCTCTACTACTAACTCTTAAATGTCTGTACGATCTTTGAATTTTTTTCGGATAGGACAAGGTACCTGACCATAATGATTTTTTTGGGACAATCACCACTTTTATTTTCAATTCTTTGGTCAATACGTAATCGAAATTTCGGTTGCTTTTCCGGGACGCCTAGTTATCGAGTTAAAAAATTTGTTGTACAGCATAGATTACATGTACATACGACTGACCTTAATCCATATGAGAATGGAGTTATGACAAGCTTCAAGACTCTGTTACTTATCCGGTCTCAACATGTAAGTTAATATAAATTATAAATCTTCGTTTATTAGATTAAAAATGAACTAAAATATCGAAAGAAAAAATCTTGGAATAATAATTATGAAATAAATCTAATAATAGCACACTGTTTATTGTGTAACGTGACATAAGAAATGGAGGCATGAGATCTTCATTTTATTTATTTTTTTCGATTCTTCCAGTAAAATTTCCACAAAATCTATCTAATTCATATGTTCTTAAATTATAAAGATTTATTCGACATGAAAAAAATAATCTTAAAGTTATTTTTATGAAGCAATTCAATTATTATCATGAGTTCAGAATCAATATATTGTAAATGACCATTCAATTGTTAAGAGGTAAAGTGTAAGTGTTTTTCTATGTTTATTGTCGAATGTAGTGATTCCTATGGTGTATTTGAGATGTACAATTTTAACATACCGACAGTTTCGTATCACTTTTTTTTTGTGTTTTCTGTAAAAATAGAACGGGGTTCTGATAGTTTGCTTTATTAAAATACATGGATTCATCATAGCAATGCTTTGTTTTTTCATTATCGTTTGCTAAAATAACGTATCTTTGTAAAATGAATTATATACATTAATAACGACTATTATTTTTTAAAAAAAATAGAAGCGTCATATTTAATAATGATTTATTACCGTGAATCATTGTAGTTAGTTTATCTTATATATACCATACCTGTGCTCAGCGTTTATACTCGCCGATAAATGAACAGTGCTGAGCCTCATGTAAATCGAAATAAAGTTGGTTTTTTTTTGTGTCGCATAAAAAGAAAAAAAAATTCTATTTATAAGAATCCTTTTTAAACTAATTCAAAAGTTAAAAAGACAAATTAAACATCTCACTTCTTTTACTTTTTCTATTTTTTTTTTATTACGTGACCATTATAAATTTCCATTTTTTTTTCAAATAATAATAATGGATAGTGTCTTATTATACCATAGATATTATGATGGCGATATAGGACTCTACTTAGGACTTAATGTCCCAACAGCTATTTTAGCTACCATCGCTATCGGTGGATCAATTATGTTACTCGTTCGAATTGCATCACAATACAAAATCGTCTCCTGGCTTAGTTTTGTCAGTGCCATGTCCCTTGTTCTAAGTCAAATATTCTCTTTTGCCAGTAATCTGGGTGCAGGATCGTCATTCGTATTGGCTATACCTTCCAGGATTTTCCAAAATATTTTTCCATCTCTATTATGGTGCCTCCTATTCAGTATTATAAATATAACAACTCATTCAAGATTACAAGTTTATGGTTCTGTCAAAAAAACGAATGGGGTACCCAAGACCGTTCAATTTATTTATTTGTGGACAGTATTTCTGATTGCTTTTCACATACTCACTGCAGTTATAGAAGTGATTTTTTTAACTGGTAGTAGCCATGGGTTGTTTATTGCTTTTCATGTCCTTACTACGATTTTACCAGTGTTTACACATTGTATCATCTTTTTTATTATGATGTATAAAGGAAACCATTATCAAGATATACGTTCATTCAAGGGTTCGTTTATAGCAGTGCTTATCTTATCTGCTATAGCTATTCTTGGTCCTCTTGTTCACTTTGTGTTTATTTATGTACCCTATATGAACAGTGATCAATCTGCCATTGTTTATACGGTTTATACCATTATGGTTCGAATTTGTGGAGCAATTGCCTTGTGTATCATTGTGTTTATGTTACCTCGGATATGGCTTCAAGGTTTACGAGAATACAACATCCGAAACGACAAAATGAGTGAATCAAATTTATTTCCTGAAGACGCTGATATACAAGATCAAACATGGAATTCTAATAATCTTTATGATACTCAACCACAACAAAGATATGTTAATCTTTATGGTCCACAAAACACAAACAACAACAACAAACCAGATGCTCATTAATAATAGAGTCATGTAACCCTTTTCATTAATTATATATATGTTTATTCTTCTTCTCCCCTTCCTTTTACGTTCTGCTAACTAGCATTATTATTATTTAAACATTTTTTTTTTTTTTTTGATTTTTGGTTCATATGTTTTAGTAAATAAAACTACCATATTTTGTTTTATTTATCTTCTTTTGTAAATTCCTCAATACATTTTGTCAATTGTTCCTTGTTACTTTTTTAATTATTATTAACTATAAAATATAAAATAAAGATACCTTATTCTACCTTTTTTTTTTTTTTCTATTACAAATCAACGTTATTCAATAATGAATTTCATATATTTATACTATTTAATTACCACTGATTACATACATAATAATATAGTTTTATTTGTTTACCAATACATGATTTTTTCATATTATAGTAATTAATATGATATTACGAACACCATTTATTATCAGTGGTCTTTTTAAAAGAATAGCAACAATTATCTGCATAATATATATTTCATAAAGAATGATTGGCTGTGTACTTTTTGGTTTAGAAGCTTCAAACCCAGATAATAATTGATTGGCTAAATTCAAACGATCATATCATGCGCAGGTTTTCTAGTTACGCAGTCGATTTTTGTATTTTCTCTCTTTGTTTTTTTACTTTCAATTAACTGAACAAAGGTAAAATAAAAATAATTCAATAGTAATTTTCATAGTAAAGCACTTTTTTTTTTTCCTAAATTCATTCTTTATTTATAATTAGAACAATGCGCTCAAAATTTAAAGACGAACATCCTTTTGGTAAGTAATAAAATTATTTTATTATTATTGTTTAAGGGAAAAAAGATAACAATATATGAAAATGCTTGGCATAATAAATACTAATTAACTTTACAATTTATAATAGAAAAACGTAAAACAGAAGCAGAACGTATTAGGCAAAAGTATCCTGATAGAATTCCAGTGATTTGTGAGAAAGTGGAAAAGAGTGACATTCCGACGATTGACAAGAAAAAGTACCTTGTTCCTTCGGACCTAACTGTGGGTCAATTCGTTTATGTGATACGCAAGCGGATTAAACTTAGTCCAGAAAAAGCTATTTTCATTTTTGTAAATGAAATCTTACCACCAACAGCAGGTAATATATATAACTAAATATATTATATAAAATGATAAATGATAATATAAACTAAATTAGGTATATTTTATTATTAATAGGTTTAATGAGTGCAATTTATGAAGAACATAAAGATGACGATGGATTTTTGTATATAACGTAAGATTTTATTTATAAATGAAGGATAAAAAGAAGTATAAAGTTAATCTTTATTTGATATATTATATTATTATATAGATATTCGGGCGAAAATACTTTTGGCTCATTATCTTGAATCTTATTATATAATTTTCCTTTCTTTAATTCGATTGTATATCCAACCCTTTTTTTTTTTTTTTTTTTACTTTTGCTTATAAATAAATTCTACGTACTTTTCATTTAAATAAATCGAGGTTGGGGGGTGGGGTATGGATTGATATAAATTATTTATATATAATTGCATAAAGTATAGATCTAAACCCTGCATTATTATTTATTTTATTATACGAATATTATTTGTTTTTTAATGACGTACAACTTATGTACATTTTACTATACAAATGTACACTTTTTAAACTTTAATCATCATCCAAATACTTCTTTATAATAGGTATATATGTACGTATACAATCCACCAAATTTATCTTTTCTTAAATAATGTATCTAAAATCAGGATGCTAATATATATATATATATATATATATATATATATTATAAAAGTTCATTTTTTAATGATATATTCTAAAATACGTATGTTTATGCCTATATATATATTGATTATTATATTTTACCTTATCACACAAATCTTCACCTTCACATTCAATACGATGTTGTTCTGGTGTTAATTTATCTCGTCGTTTATTCTCACGAGCAAGATGAAATCGTAAAATGAATGCCACAATTATATTAACTCCCATCATAATACAACTAATAGTATGACCTCGTACATAATGAGGTGCATCATCAGATCGATACCTAATAGTATATAAAAAGATGGGTATTGATTATTGATTATTGATTATTTTTATTTAATAATTATAATTTTACAATATAAAAACTTACATTTGACCTAAAATATATATAAGTTATCAATAAGTATATATAATATATAACAGAAAGTTTATGTATGTTTAAAATTTACCTGATAAAATCCCTCCCAAGTTTCCAATACCTGCCACAAAAGCAATGGATACAGCACGTTTTGTATGTCCACCCGTATTATTAGAGTTCCATGCAGCGGATAAAGGAATTAATGGAAATGCACCACAACAAGAAATCGTTGCCGCTACATATTTCGCAGCCGCTCCTTGTTCTCTTAGAGTAATTAATAATATATATCCTATCATACCAATAAATGAAACGATAGCATAATGAAACCCACGTTCAGCACGTCGATCAGCACTAAAAGCAAATCCGAGTGTGGTAGCACAAGCTTTATTTATACACACACAAAAGAAAAAGTGTGAGAAAAAAAAAAGGCAACATTAGTTATTATCCAAAAAAAAAAAAGAGAACAATTGTTGAAATATCTTACCAAAAACATATCTAAATTTGAGTAGCGCATATAGTAGTATAATAAAAGACATATTTGTTAATAATCTTATTACGTATATAAATTAGGTAGACTTTTTTTTTCTTTTGTACTGTTATTTTACTACTGAAACAATACTTAACGGTGGAGCACTTACAGCTTGAGCTGTTAAGTTTGAAAATCCCATATCCCGAACAATCGTTGGCATAAAAAGTGATAAACTATACATAGGACAGCAACAGCAAAGTGATAAAATTGATACAAGATATAGTTTAAGATCAGTGAATGTTGAAAAAAATTGTTTCCATGAAAAGTGAGTTTCAGTGGCTGGACCAGCATCTTCCTTGATACGATTGACAATGATCTCTCGTTCTCGTTCATTAATAACTTTTTTTTAAAGAAAAAAGAGGATCGTGAGATTAAGATCCGTATGTAATATTGGCGCTGCTTATTATTAGACGTAGCTATAAAAAAAACTTACATGATGAATTCTCTGGATAATCTGGTAAGAAGAAGAATGTAACGAATGCAAAGATAAGTGTAGGCAACGCTTCAATAATAAAAATCCATTGCCACCCCGTCAGTCCTTGTAACCCATCCATAAACATAATTCCAAATGCAAGAACGCCTCCAAATGCCTATTAATTTATAAAACTGAGTAAGTAATCATATATACTTATTACGATTAAATAATAAAAGATACATTATTTAAATATTAACTTACACCAGCGAGAGTAGAAGATGCATAAAATATTGCTGTCCTTATAGTTTGACTACTGCGAGGATACCATACTGAAATCAAAAAGACTGCACCCTAAATTAAATCCCAAAAAAAAACAATAGTGAGTTTTTTTATAAAAGAAAACATATAGTAATAATAAATATTAACGTACAGGAAACAAACCAGCCTATATATATAAAAAAAGTATGTTATGCATAGAAAAGTTAGTAATTATTATATTAGTAAGATATATATGTTGTATATACCTAAATAGTGATCATCCCAAAAATATAAAATACCAACCTCAGCAACACCAAGGAAAAATCTCGCTGCCATCAATCCCGCACCATTCTTAGCTTCGCTCATAACTGCCATGATAACTCCCCATACAACCATAATAATTGAAAGCCATATACGTGGTCCGAGAAGTTTACAGAACATGTTTGCTGGGATTTCAAATATAACCTATATTATTATATCCAAAATCAAAAATTTAGCAATAGCTACATTAATTTACATGCTAACTTCTTAACAAATAAAAAACATATATACGTACATAACCAGCAAAAAAAATAGACAGGGACCAATTGTATATGTTTTCAGACATTTGAAGATCATCAATGATACCGGCAAGTTTAGCATGACCAATATTAACCCGGTCAAGAAATGAGCATAAATAAAGAATAGCAACCAATGGAACAATACGTCGATCTAACTTCCACATTAATTTACGAACTTCCTTTTCATCTGGAGGAACATAGACAGATATCTTTTCATTATGAACAATGTGGACTTTTCCATCATGTTTGTCTTTTTGTAAATTCGATATATCTTGATTTGATGAAGAAGAATAATCAGACATTTCTTGTCAAAGAAAAAGAAAGATTAAAAAAATGTTTTAGAATATGTAAAAATAAGAAAGCGATTTTATAATTTCTTTTCCAAATTTTATATTGGGATCAATTTGATTTTTTTTATTATACATAAGTCTGGGATAGTGAACCCACGAAATTCAAATACAGAAGCAAAGACTCTTGAGAGATAGAGAGCAAGAGTAATATATAGCTCATAATAGAAAACATTATACGTAGCGTGTCCAAAAATCAAAGTTTTATTTTTCCTTTGTAGTGTAGTACTTTAGCTATTAATGACTCAGGTACAGTACCAAGTTTTTTTTTTTTTTTTTTGTGGAGAAAATTTAGTCATTCAATAATAAAATAAATTCACACACCAGCTGCTTTACTGAAACCTTTCTCATGTTTTGGCAGTTCAACCTTATTTCTAAATGTTGAAAAATTGGGTTCAGGGAGCATAAAAAATATTCTTGTGATCAAGAATATCGATCGTTTTCTGATAGCAAAAGAAAGCTATATGCTTTATCATGTCATTTTTATCAAGATCTGAGATCATGAAATTGTTCTTGATGAGAGAACGACGATGTTGTACGTACGAGAAGACCGAATAGCGTGGTAAAAAAATAATCTTCCTATAACACTACCATTACCCCATCACTGAACAAAATAAAAATATCGAACCAATGTAAAAATCAAACACAATAATAAATCACTTTCAAATGAAAATATATAAAGTGTATTACTATAATATTAATCATTATTTTTTGTTTTGTTTTCAATGATACGTAATATGTATTAATTTATAACCATAACAACTAATTATTATAAATGCTCCTTCATATCTAAAAACAAATCATTGCTTGTGTTATACAATGGTTCTTTAAAATCCAGCAAACCTTGTAATTATTCTCATATGCATCAAACTTATCGTTGATTCATGCACTATTGTCATTCTGAGCAAAAGATCGTTTTTTTTTTCGCATTAATTTCTATCATTGGAAAATGTTCTTTTATTTTATTTTACATTATGATTGTTTTAAAGAATCGATAGAACTGTTGTATACTACATTCCTTCTTTTTGTTCTTTTAGCTTAACAAACTATTAAGAGAGTGTTTCCCACAATTGATACGACTGCATGTACAATCATTCAAGGATTAAGGTTAATTTTTTTTATGTTTCAAAATAGCTCGTTAAGCCAATTGTTTTTGTCATGACCACAAAAAGTTTATCTTGTACTTTTATGGTACATATCCAATAATAATATAATTTCTTCTTCTTTTTAAAGTACTTCTCTTTCTTGTTTTGATTGTAATGAATTACATACAATCTATTAAGTAAGTATGATAAGACAAAAAGCATTGGAAAAAAAAGAATATCAAAGTATAAATAAATTAAAGTAAGAAATTTATTACATAAGAGTTCCAAATCTTATTAAATTAAGAAAGACAAAGAGTATAGTGATAATAAATACACAATCATATGCAGTAATAGTTGATTTATTGTACAAGGATTTGTTTCTAACTTTTGTATCAAAAAAGTCAAAAGAAAGTAAATAAATATATATATATATATATATATATATATATATGAACAAGCGTAATATGTTTATAAAATATATCTGAAATCTGGATGCTATAAACATCATTAATTTTAAGAATATATAATTAGTTAAGTATAATATTCAATAAATGCAGAATAAAGCCCGTCCGAGGTTTTTTTTTTTTACCTTATCACAGGGTTCTTTACGTTCACATTCAATTCGATGTTCTTCAGGAGTCAGGTTATCACGTCTCTTGTTTTCACGGTATAATAAGTATTTTAGTAAAAGTGCTAACATTGCACCGCACAACATCAGAGCAAGGCAGATTGTATGACCTCGAATATAATGTGGAGCATCATCAGCTCGATACACTATTAATATAGTATTATAATGTGTCGACATTGTTAGTATATCTATCTATCTTCTTTTATTTGTTTCATTAATTAGTATCATTATATTTATGTTATTTACCATGACCGGAAATCTATACCATAATTAAAAGCATATTGTTATTAGTTGCTTAAATAACATTGATCTAATCTAATCGATACGTATCACAGCAAAAAATAATCATAATAATCTCTTACCGCTCCTCCGCTATTACCGATAGTTAAAACAAAAGCCATTGCAACACTTCGCTTGGTATCTCCTCCGAAATTATTAGAGAACCATCCCGCCATTGGGGGATTAGTGGCAAATGCGAATGTAGTTGTAATAATGGCTGCAATATATACAGCCACAGATCCATAATCTTGTAAAGTTATTAAAAGCACATAGCCTAAAGAAGCAACAAATCCAACACCCGCAAGATGAAATCCTCGTTCTCCACATTTATCGGTACTTTATATTTAACAAATGTTCGTTAGATTAATATATACTATGGCTTTGCTTTTATTTGATATTGCTTTTTTTTTTTTAAAAAAAAAACCACTTTTGCTTATTTACCTGTATCCGTTGAGGATGGTTGCAATCCATGCTAATAATAATATAATAGATTTTGTAGTTAGTATATAGCTATCGGAAATGTTCGTAAATGTATATTATATGTGGAAATAAAGATAATTACCAAAGACATAGGGTGGAGCACTCATGAGTTGGGCCTCTAATATTATAAAAAGAAATAAAGAATTAGTCAACGTTCTAAGTAACAAAAATACTGTGAATAAAAAAGATTTACCAAGTCGTGACGTATATCCCATGCCTTGAACAATACTAGGCATAAACATGGCAAGAGAATAAACACAAATCGCTCCGCAAATATACGAAAGAGAATAGGCATACACCTTCCAGTCCAAAAATGCTTGAATAACTTGATTCCATGAAAAATGAGTTTCTGTAGCTGGTCCTGCGTCTTCAATAATTCTTCTGACGATAATTTCACGTTCTCGTTCGTTTAAAACTGTTATGTATAGGGATCATGAAAAAATAAACAATTATCAGAATCAAAAGGAGCATATTTAATCTCTTCTCTTATATACCCCTCTAATAAATTAAATAAGTTTAAATTTATATACTTACATGATGTCTTGGCTGGATAATCAGGAAGAACAAAATATGTCAAAATACCAAAAAGTAAAGTAGGAATTGCTTCAATAATGAAAATCCATTGCCATCCACGTAGCCCTCTTAATCCATCCATAAAACTAATACCATACGCCTAATTATATATATATATATATCTAGGATGAGTTTCTCTTTATTCTTTTTTATATACCACCAATTTTAAATTACTTACCAACACACCTCCAAAAGCCTATTATCACCATCATATTATTTAATAAAAAATAAGTTAGCGATATACGTTGTACATATGTTTGATAATCTTAAAATATAGTTAATAATAATAATAGCACGTACACCAGCAAGAGTAGAACTACTATAGAACAAACCGATTCGAAAAGCTTGTTGTCGCTTTGTGTACCATTTTGAAAGATAAAAGAGTGCGCCTGGATACAAACCACTATTGTTTCTTGCATTATTATAAAGTTTTTTCTGATCTTATTTGAATTAAAACCAATATTTACCTTTCTGCGACACCCAAGAAAAAGCGACAAGCCATTAACCCTTGACCAGTACTACATAACGCCATTAATGCCATGATAACACCCCACACAACCATAATCTACAATTATATTATATAAGTATTATTTTATAGAATTTATATAGCTTACGTTGCTATAGTTATGTATGTCTGTAATTAAGTTTTTTTTTTACTTACCAACGGTATCCAAATTCTTGGACCAACGACTTTCAAAGCCAAGTTACACGGAACCTCAAATACCACCTGTATATCATTTATTAATATCATCATCAGAATGTGCTTTTAATAATATAGATTGCTATTGCACTTACATAACCAATAAAAAACAAAGAAAGTGCCCAGTTGTATTGATCCTCTGTTATATCCATATCCTCAGTCATACCTGCTACCTTTGCATTCCCTAGAAATTATAATTACAATAATATTTAAATGACTGTTTATTTCATTTTTCCTTTGTATGTAACTACTGCTATCAGATCTTTTTTTTTTCTTTTTTTTTACCTATATTAACACGATCCAAAAATGAACATAAATACAAGATTGCAATATATGGAATAACTCGAAGGTCGATCTTTAACATCAATCGACGAAGTTCTTTATCTGTCGGAGGAATAAATTCATCATGATCCAGCCCGCTGGCAATTTCCTCGTGAATAACCCCTTTCTTTTCGCTACTGCCACCTTCATTACTGCTAACTGAAGTTTGCTGTGAAGACTTTTTTGTGAAACCAAACATTAAAACTTTTTTTATTACTATTACTATTATAAACCTTGATATTATTTGCTAAGGGAATTAAAATAAATAAAGAGTGTATGTTTGGGTATGAAAAATATAAATTAAAGTCATTGGTATTTATATGAATTTTTTTTCTACTAGAGCAAATACGTAAAAATAAAAAACACACACACACACACAAATCATTCTGACATAACGAACAATCAAAATAATTTTCACACCAACAATAAAGATCATCTATATACAAATAGTGATTATAGAAGTATACATATCCATATTGGGCGTAAAAGTAAAATCAAATCTCATACGTAGATGTAATAAATAAAAGAGTGCTGTTCGCACGGTAGATCTCACTATTATTAATACATAATAGATCAAATAATACAGCCACAGTAACTTCTTAAATCGACAAGATTAACTTATAAAATTTTACTCACGCTGAAGTGATGGGAAAGAATTTTATTTATTTAAACCTTAGGGAAAATTTTACTACTTTTAAGCAACTTTTTTTTTTTTTACTGGGATCAAAAAGAACACTTATCTCTTTTTGAGTGAATGGTTTCCATAAGATATTTTCAGATATGTGATTATCATACCCGTTTTTTTTTTTTGTGTGTCGCAACCATGTCATTTCAAAAGTTTTGTCTTATTATTGTTTTTCAATCTTGAGAATGTTTGAGATTTCAAAAGGGATTCAGATATTTGAGCTGAATCGTGATGCTGTGATGAATGATTCCTTAAAAAAAAGACAATTATTGTTTGTCAAACACGACCCCTTTGAAATCTATATACAGTGAGACCCCGTTAATTTCATACCCGCTTAACTTCCACACCCTCATTAATTTCATGGAACATAATAAAATATTCACATCCTTATTTATTTCACTTTCAAATGTTAGCAGAGAGATGGAAACCTTAACAGGAACAATAATATCTATTTATGAAATTATATTATACATTGATTTAATTGTATCAGTAATTCCATAAGAATACATACATTATTCAAGTAAGGATCTTCTAGTCCCAACATGTTTGTCGGTCAAACAACTTTCAAAGGATGGATGCTTAAAACATCCAACTCGGGCAGACATCAGCAATTTAATTTCTTTAAAATTTTTATTTCAATTAACTTTTATCAACTATTCGATATTTTAAAATTATTTTGTTACTCACCGTCATTTGAATAGTAAACAGTAGAAAAATAAAATAAAATGTGACAAAAAAGGTAGCATTTTCCTAAATAATGTTTGGATTAGAAAAACTACATTAATATATTATATTATGAACAAGTTACAGTATGGTAAAAACTTTATAATACCACAAGAAGGCACATGGATTTTTACAAACAAAAGAAGATACTTATTGTTAATTAATGTATTTTTTTTTGTAGTGGAGAGTACCACATATGTTATATATAGTGATATAACCAGCAGGAATGCTATCATTTATATATTTTCTTGTGTTATATGAAGTATAGTTCAAATAAAAAGTATAATATACTACGCTCTTATTCAAGGAATAAATGAATTCCACAGTTGATATACATATTATATACTATTTTACTAGTAGCATTATAGAAGTAAATAGTTGGTAAATATTAAAATTGTCAACTTACTGATAATACGGTAACAATACTTCTGTAAACAATTTTTTTTGAAAGATGTATAAATTGCTATCATTATTATATCTTTACGTATTACTATCCTTATATAAGACATTTATTATAGCAAGATGGATTCACATTATAAAGAGCTTGAGATTTTACAATAGTGACGGTAAATGGAAAGGAATTTTTTTCCTTCCATTATGAATTACGTATCGTTTTATTATCTTGTACCTCTTTGCGTACCTTTATATTTTTACCACTTAGTGTAGTATTTATGCACCTCCCTATTCACATGAACTATTATTGCACCTAATATACAGTAATAATGAACAAACATTTCAAAGAGCATTCTTCAAATTTCCCTGGCTTTAGTTATTATCAAGTACGTAGTTTTTTGTTTCTTTTTCTTTTGATAGAGATGAAGGACCAATTGACAAGGTAAATAAAAGTTGTATATGATTTGAACCTACACAGAAAAGTTTGAAATAATTTAAAAGCTATCGCATTCCAAAAAAAAAAAATCATAGCAAGTTGCTATTTATGCAAGTAAATAAATTTATGCTATTATTTCTCTTTAATTGTATTTTTCAACCGTGAGAAAAGAAACGGATCCGACAGCCCGGCTCGGTAAAACATACGAAGATTGATTGATGTATCTAATCGGAGTTTCCAGCTATGCTACCTGTTAAATTCCCTTTGATGGTAATTTTTTATGTAGCATGATTCGGTGTACAAGCAACCAAGGCAATATCGTACAAAAAAAATAAAAATAAAACATATATAAATGTATAGATATATAAATAATGAGGGTACAGAATAAAGAAAAAGAATGAGCAAGACATTGTTATAATTTTAAAAATATATCAGCTGTTTTTTTTATCACTCATTTTTTCCTCTTTTCTTATTTTTTCAAATTGTACGTATCTTTTCCTCAAGAATCATAAACGACGCGGTATTTTGATATAAAATTTTCGTTTATTTATATCATTAAGTAAAGTTTTTCTCTTTTTTATCTCTCCTGTAAATTCCATTATTATATACATATATCAGTTGTTTCTCTATTGTTTTAAATTGATCCCAGTCAAGCGACTTGGAGCAATAATAGTTGGATTGAATAACATCAATTGAATTGTTCTATAGATATACCATGGTTATGCAAGTATTAACACGGTGTCGATTATTTTGTTCATATTCAATTAAGATCTTTTTTTTCACTTTGAACAGTATTATCAAGAACACGTAATTTTATAAAATTTTCTTTTTGATGATATACCACGTTGACAAATGTAAATGTATAAAAAAATATGATCTCTATGCATGTATTTAGACATTCCATTGTTCAACATTTAGTGATCTGAGAAGGTGATTATTATTATTTTGATGTGGTACGTAGTTAAAATGGATTTGGAATAGATTCCATTCAAATAACGGTTAAAACAAGCCGAACTATCGCAGAACGGATAATAACTTCCGGTTTCAAAAATATTAACAGCTAAATATATAAATGCGGAAACACATCATCCGTTCAAGTGGTGTGAAAATTTGAATAAGGAAATAGCATTTGTTCTACGGAATATTATCCGCATTCAATAGTTATAGATTCACTTTCTCTCTTTTGTCCCACTTTGATAAAAAGTTACGCGGCGGTAAGGCATCCTATTGGATTTCAATTAGAAGTGTGGGGGAACAATATCGGACTTCGGTTCCATGCGATTTCTTTCCCAATACAGAGAAGAGTGTGAAAGAATAAGATAAATATATTAATACCTACTGTAATGAGGATTGGAAGATGGAAGATGAGATATTAAATTGTTCTTTTGTGATATAAAAAGAGAGGTAATCAACAAATTTCCTCTTCAAACAACATTGAAGTATAAGACATTTGATTAGATAATAAAAAAAAATCGTAACACATATTCTCATCTTTTAAATGAGTTTCCTTTTTTTTAATATCTTTACAAGAGAGCTACAACGAAAGAAATGAACTATTTTTTTTTTGCCTTCAATTATCATACAGTATTCATTTCTTTCATTATAATCTAACTTTATTTCCCCACAATGGAAAAAGCGGGTAATGAGGCGCGGGAAACAAAGCTATAAATGGATAAACATATTGTCCGGATGTTACAAAATTCACATTGTGGTGGGAACCATAAAATTGACAGGTGCTTAAAATCCCGAATAGCTAGTTTTATAGATTTTGGAACGGTGACACTTACAAGATCCCCATAGTTTTTTTTTTCACTTTGTATGGGGGTCTAGCCAATCATAATCTTTCATACAAGTACATCTTCATAGAAACAAAAGAATTGTTGAGGAGATTACTTACATGTGTTACATTAAAGCAACAAACATCCACAACAAAGTATTAAATTGAAAGAATATTATCAGAAAAAGAAAATGATTACGATCCATTTACTACCTTTTAGTACAGTTTGTTCCTGTTAATCTATTGAAATCCACAAAAAAAAAAAAACAGGTTTCTTTCGAAATATGTACTGCTATAGTTGCCAAATATGTGTGCTACTTTTCTAATTCATTTTTTTTGTTAGGTTTGATGCTATATGTTCACCATAACCACTTAAGGTAAGAAGTTTATTATTTTCGGATACTGGAACGATTTTAATTCGCCCGTGATAGAAAACGATCGATTGTAGAGAGAGAAAGGCATGTATCAAATTCATACGGAGACTGCACCTTAAATGGAATTCCGTGTGTAAAACACATCTGTTTGCAGAGACATACGTAGTAGAAAAAAGCATTGTGTGGGGTAACGGTGGACCAGTAAGACATTATTCCGTCATTAGTTTTATGGGGAAATTGACCATTCCCTTTTCGAAAAAGTCAAACTGATAATAAAAAAAATCTTTTCGTATACATACTTAAATTTTTTATGCGTGCGTAAGACGAATGGTACCTTTGCATGTGCAGATTATCAGTATTTATTCAATAAGAACGTTGAGTAGTTCGAAATTCATTTTGTTTGATCAATAGGTTTTTCAATGACGAAAAGCGTAATACGTAAAAAGTTAACAATTACTTGTGCTTTTTTTTAATGTTCATTTTAGCAAGATGTAATATTAAGAGATAGAGGCCATTGATAGAATATTCTGCAGTATCGAAAATTTACGAACTTTTAGCGCTTGTTGAACTTAACAGTATATATCGGAATTAGGTGCCATGGGAAAACCTTTTCTCTCTCCCCCACAGTTCTAATTGAACTAAAGACGTCCCACGTCAAGTTATCACACAAAGCATTAGGCAAGAAAACAATTGCTTTCAGTCGTTACACAAGGCGCCATTTAACTGGTTACTTCCTGCCCAAAAATGCGGTACATCAATTTCAACACAGTATAAAAGAAGACAACAGTCAAAAACCAACTTTCTTTTTGTTGCTACTCGATTCACTGTTATTAATTTATTTATTTTGTAACAATCTTTATATTCACCACTTTATTCCATATACATATTTGATACATAACACATATAAATCTATATACTACAATGGTTTCTGTTCAAGAGAAAGAGCAGGTTACCAATGATGCATCTAACACTTACATCGATACTGAAAAAAGAGCCGATAGCATTAAACGAGACACTGTATCAGAAGATTCAGCAGCAACACCTCCAGAGTACGAGCCATTGACCGAAAAAGAGTGGAAAAAGTTAAGATGGAAAATTGATCTTCGTATTGTTCCATTCTGTGGCTTACTGTATTTGATGGCTTTTCTCGATCGATCAAATATCGGTAACGCCAAGATCGGTGGTATCATGGACCACTTGGACATTGATGACCAAACGTTTACTGTCGGCTTGTCTATTTTTTTTGTCGGTTATGTAAGACTCCTACAATTGTTATTTTATAATTCGAAAAAAGCTTAATAACACCTGTTTCTAACCATTTATGACATAATAGGTTCTTTTTGAAATTCCCTCCAACATCGTGCTTAAGAAAATTGGACCAAATATTTGGATACCATTTGTGATGGTATCTTTTGGTATTGTAATGATGTGCATGGCTGCTATTAACAACGGTACTGGTCTGCTCGTAACTCGTTTTTTTCTTGGCGTTACGGAAGCTGGTCTCTTCCCAGTAAGAACCAATTTTTTTAAAAATTATAATAGCTTGTTATATTTGCACGATAGCGACTAACAAAGCTTTAATTACTTCTTGTACAGGGCGTTATCTATTACATGACATTATGGTACACACGTAGAGAAATTGCTACACGCATTTCACTCTTTTTTGGGTGTGCTACAGTCGCTGGTGTAAGTCATGCTATTACTATTATATTTATAATTTTTTAAAGCTTAGTAAAAACGAAAATTAGAACTTAAAATAACGAAATTTCTCTACATTTACTTTTAGGCTTTCGGCGGTGTTCTCGCGTAAGTTCTTTTTTTCTGGTTACTTTTTTTTAGTATTATGTTTAATCTATTCTATATATTAACATGCCTTTGATTTTTTAAATGAAGTTATGGGATTATGAAATTGGACGGTGTACAAGGTTTACATGGATGGCAATGGATCTTTATTATTGAAGGTATTCCTACCCTTGTATTGGCCGCTCTTACCTACTATGTTCTTCCAAATGTTCCTGAAAATTCCAAAGGTAACCGTACGATCTACATCACTCAATAAACATTAATAAAGTGATTTTTTTTTGCTAACCTTGTTTTTTGTTTATTTATTAGCACTTAACGAACGCGAACGCGCCCATGTTACTAATCGTCTTAGAATTGATGCCGGGCCCGCTACCGAAACACACTTTTCCATGAAACAATTAAAACTGGCCTGGACTGATTGGAAAGTCTATATGTATAGTCTCATATACATTCTTGGCTCTATCCCTCTTTTCAGTATGAGTTTATTTTTACCCAGTATTATCAAGGGAATGGGTTTCGGCTCTTTGGAAGCACAGGTAAATTAAAGAATCCCTTTTTTTAATTACGTAAAAAAGTACAACCTTTTTTTCTGTAATACTAATGATATTCATTTATATATAAAATTATAAAGGCGATGAGTGCTCCTCCTTGTAAGCTTTTTTTTCTCTTTCATACTCATTTTTTAGAAGCGTGAACTTATATCATTTAATTTCTTTACGCAAAACAATATTCGTTTTATTTGTCTAATAAATGAACTTATATGTTATATTGTAGATGCCATTGCATGTGCGGTAACAATCCTTATTGCTATGGATGCCGACAAGCGCGGTGAACGTGGTTTCCACATGGCTGTTCCAAGTCTCCTTGGTTGTATCGGTTATATTCTTTTGATCGCATGTAAAGACCAAGGTCCGGTCGCCCTCTACATTGCTTCCTGCATTACAGTCACAGGCGTATTTGCCCATGGACCCCCGATGCTTTCATGGTTCACTAACAACATTGGTGGTCAAACCAAGAGAGCTGTTGCTTGTGCTATTATTATTTCTATTGGTACCTCTGGTGGCGTTGCTGGTGGACAACTTTACCGTAGTGATGACGAACCTCAATACATCCGTGCCCATTCGACTTGTGCAGCTTTATTGTTTATACAAGTGTGCTTAGCCATTATTTTTAAATTTATCTTGAAACGTGTTAATCAAAAGCGTGAAAACATGACCCCTGAAGAACACCGTATTGCTTCCGAGGGCGAAGAGCTTTGTGATGCTGTAAGTAGTTGTTGAAATTTAGCACGCCCTATACAGACACACATATATAGCATACTGTACTTTATTGAAAGCTAACATTCCTTTTTTATTTATTTGTACAGCATCCTGATTTCAGATATATTCTTTAAAACATCCAGAAACGTTTATCATTATCAATTATTCATCCTTTTTATTATATCAAATATTGTAAAATATTACACAAGTTCAAACCAGAAAAACCAAACAACTTTGCGAATTTTCATACATTATCCATATATAAAAGAATTTCGCCTTTTTACTTGTAAAAAAATTCCTTTTCACAGTAGCATGTAACATATCTAAGCAAGCAATAACACTCATAAACACTTGTATACTTTTTATTTATTTATTATTCTTATTAATGCTTTCTCTTCCCTTTCATTTTTCTTTTACTTTATAAAAATAGTGCTTTTCTTCTATAATACATATACATATACATATATATTATATACTTCTGAATTCTTTCTTTTTTGATTTAAAGTTTTAAATGTGTCATAATACGAACAAGCATAGCAGAAGATCATTTGAAAGATTTTTCGCCTCCCATACTCTCATACGTAAATCATTTTGCATTCCCATAAAATGACACATTTACTTGGGATATTCTAATAGCTATTTTTATCTTATTTTTGTACACAGCATAATCTTTTGTAAAAAGGTTCTTGGAATCTTTATATACAATATTATACTATGTTATAGTTGTATCTTATATAATACGTTTGTATTTATTGAAGAGCTGTTTTTTTTTTTTGCTATACGTATCAAATGTTTAACCAGTTAAAGATAAAGCATATTTGTACATTATACGTATATATCAAGTTTGCCATTATTTAAATGGTAAAACATGCAATACATTCAAGACTTTTAACTTTAGTAAAAAAAGAAAAAAGTAATCTTACCATCCTCAGTAAAATATGACCGAGGAGCAAGAAATATTCTACTCATTTCATCCAAAAACAAATAAATGTTTTCTATATATAAGGTTTTTCAAAGAACTATTCTGTTTTCCACTTAATAGTAACGCAATATGGCTTATCACAGCGTAATGACATTCGTCTTTATAGTTTGCTTCAATATCATTAATATTAAAGTAACTGTGGCATTATAAGGGGGCTCATTCTTGAATCAACAGTACGAAAGAGAGATGGATTATAAAGCCGCCTCGCATTATTTTTATTATTTGTTATATATGTATAGCTCTTATTGTAAGAAAAGTAAAAGGGGATTAAAAGCAAGGCCGATCATTTCTTGTGTCAACAGCTCTACATTAAAAACTTAAAATGCTTATTGCGGCGAACCAAATTGTTTGCATTTGACTAACAATGGCTGTGACCCATCTGCAAAAACTCCTTTTCAACAACTTCTTTTTTCTTTATATCTAAAGGTAACGACCACTCGCAATAGGAGTTCAACCACTTCCTATATAACTAATATCGCTCTATTACGATAGCAACACTATTGCTATCTATTAAATTATTTTGTGTAGCAACCAAAACCGCTCCTTTATCACTGGATAAACTAGTAATATTAATTTTACTGTATCCCAGCAAAAAGTAAAACACCAAGTTGTTGGAAAATATCCATACCTAAAGAGGATATCGTTTTTTTTCTCATCAATTCATAATACATGGCGACCGTTTAATAATAATACCAGTTCAATTAACAACAATAATACAATAAAAACATGACTAAAGACGCGCCTTCCTCATTAATAGATTCACAACAGCGCGAATCTGATGGTAAATATTTTATATATATATATATATATATATGCTTTTTACATATGATCTTGTCAATACACTTTGGTAACAATCCTTTTTAACTCTCTTTAACGTCATATTTTCTTTTTTTAAAAAATAATAATAATAATAGAACAACCACGCAGCGTGCAGGCATGGCTGCAAACACATCTCAACAATTATGTAGAACTTTCTTTATTAGAATCAACTTCTGAATTAGCAGACAATTCATTGATCGGTGACGGTACATCATTACTCTGCCTTGCTCATCGCTTTTGCCCGTCAACCATACCCGATCTTCTCAGCATATTACGAGACGAATCTATAAACAAGATAACCTTAGCAACACATATATTTCAAAACGAGCTAAACGTCTCAATACCAACCAATGAACAACTAGATAATAAAGTTGCAGTAGCAGCTTATTTATCAACTCTTAAAGAAGCCATCGATCGACAAGAATTATCTACTGGTGTTGTCGAACAAAACCTTCGAATGACGCAAGTAAATGTGGTTTCTGAACGGCAATGGATACAAGTCACCAAACGTACCCGTGAAAATGTGGTAGATGATGATGATTTTGAGCGACGTACAACCCATGTGCTCAATAAAATCAGCCAATTGCGAAATCATCTCAACGAAATGACATTGCTTACAAGCTCGGTTGCGGCTGGTGGTAATGCTCGACCTTCTTCCAACGACAACGACGATGATAATGAAAGCAAAAACAAAAATAGTTCACTAGCATCCAACAGCATTAATAGCAAAAGCGATACAACAATGGATAACAACGATGATTTGGCTACTAGTGTTCAACAATTTGAAAGTGCTTTACAAGCATTTGAAGAAGGCGAGTTGGCTGAGATTCATGCGTATATCAATGAAATGTTCGATGATGCACGCACAAGCGTGTACACACGTATACAAGCTATTGATGCGGCACATGCAGCACTAGAGGCACAATTACAAGAAGATTTCAGGGCCATCCGTGTGGGGGTTCAATTCGCGCAATTGGCAACACCTATTCGTAATGAGCTCGAGTTTATTCAAGCAAAGATGCTGAAAACTACAACAACAGAAGACGGAATTCGGGATTTGGAAGATCGTACACGGCGTGTGCGAGACATGATCATCGACATGGAAACAAAACATAGCAGTATGCTGGGGACCACAACGGAGAATATTGGTGCTGATGTTGGAGATGATACAACTATCGATAAAGAATTAGATTCTAGTCAACAACGTTCTTATCAAGTTCATTTCGATTCATTAAAACAAAAACACAGACTTGTCACCTCGTGGGTCGATGAAGTACGCGTTTGGTTTATTGAAGCTGAACGAATAAGACGTTGGATTGAAGAACGGATCGAGGGAATTGAATCCGAACCAGTCAAGGATGCCGTTCAGACCGAAGATATATCGACTTATTCAGTATCCATTGTGGATGCACTCAATTCAAAACACGAAACAATGGAAAAGGAGGTGGAAAAATTAAACAAAGAAGATATGACACGCTTACGTGCCCATGTCAAGACATTGACTGGTTCTGAAAAGCAAGATGACAAGGATCTTAGCCCAGCTGACACCACTACGATCGAAATCACATTCACAACTCTCATGACTTTAGATAAACTTATGCATCTTTTACGTCGTCGTTCATATGATTTGCAAATGTTGACATTGCGATTATTTTGGGAACAAGAATATACAAAGGCCAGTGGATGGGTAATAGAATCAAATGGTGAAGTGGATGATTTATTACAACAGGCGCGATGGCAACAGGATGAAGAAAAAGGTGCTCACCGGACTGAAGCAGAGACATTGAAGAATTTAGTTGTACACATGCTTCTTGATATTGAACAACGTGCAGCAGAATTTGATCAAGGCCAATTTACGACCGCGGTCAACATGTATCAAGAAATGGATGATACATCTAAAGTCGAACTCCCTCCTCATCTTGAATCTCGACAAGTGGACTTGGAAGAAGCATTTGAAGCGCTTACCAAACGGCTCAGCTACGTACGACAGGTTGTTGAGCAACGACTTACTGTCGTGGATTTTGTTTATCGTGCTGACCAGTTAATGGGGTCTGGTGAGCAACTTCGAGAGGAAATTACGCTTGCTGAGCAACAAGCAACGGATGTAGACTCCGACCGGGACTTCACGGAACAGATCCGATATTTTCAGGAACAAGCTGTACAACTAGTTACCACAACTGCAACGCGGATTCGTTATCCAGAAAATGCATACCCGCCATCTAATTTTCTTGAAAATGATCAAGTCAATGATATTGTTCGTGTAGCAATTAGTACCCGAAAATCAGCACTTATTTTGCTTGGTGAAAACTTAGATCACAAGTTACAATCATATAAGCATGTGTTGAAATTACAAAAATCTGCGACACAACTCAACGACGACATTAACGTACTTGAAGACACTGTCGAAAAGCAAATCAAGTCTGTCCAAGATGCAAAAGTGGACGTCTTTTTTATCAAAAGCTCTTTTGATAAGACTCATTTGATTCAATTTCAAAAGGAGCGGGATAACCTACTATCCAAGGCAAGTACACTAAAAAATACGGATTGGAAAATTCTGAAAGACCGCTTGGACGGTCTGAAACAGGATGTTGATTCGGCTGGTGCTGTGGCTGTTCAAACAAACGTTCTGTATGATATTATGGAAAGGGTCTACAGGCGTCTTGAAGAATTGGAGGCAGCATTGGCTACTCACTCTTCGTATTTGGATGCACTTGAAAAACGTATCGAGTGGGAGACGGAAAATACATCAGCTATGCGGTTTATATCATTAACCCTTTCTAGTGTGTGGGATATTATTCGACAAATTCAATGGCAACCCGATGTCGATGAGGACCTTTTGACGAAAAAAGAATTGACGAAGAAGTTCGACTTGTTGCAACTAAAAATAGATGAATTTCAAAAACAGCAACATGTCGTATCAGCGCAAACAGCATTTGATATCATGGCTAGTGATTTATCACATCTTTTAAATAATGCAAAAAATAGCACCAACAGTTTACCGATTCATTTTCAACAGCGACAAGATGCTTTACAGCAAAGTGTGAAGGATTTACAGAATTCCATCGAGTTCGCTCATCGTGTTCATGATCAACATGCTGCACTCATTCTTTTTATGGATAACGCCAAATCAACACACAAAACGGGTCAAAGTCTTACAGAGAAACTCGAAATTGCTATAAAAAATGTAATGTTTGAGGAACAACATCATTTCAGTGATGAAATTCGACAATTTGAGCAAATGTTACATAATTGGTGGGTCCAATATGGCGCATCTATCTTATATCCAGTTTGTTCAACAAGTACTCGTGCCAGTCATTCGTCTTCATCAGACGATAATACAATCAATAAAGATATCGAATGTGTTGTCAAGGCTCAAAAATCAGAACTAAAGGAGTTGGGGGCACAATTGAATACCTTGTCTGATAAATACAAGATAGCATGTGACTTCAAGAACCAAATTATGGATATATGTGACAAAGCTAAGCGACAACAAGATCAAGTAGAAGAGGTTCTAAAAATCATTGCAACCGATCACCAAGATCTTTCGGCTGACAACATGGATATCAATGCATTACCCGACATGGATGGATTGAGATCATCAGACCACCAAATCCAAGAAAACGTCAAGAAAGCTGTATCAACATATGATGAATTACGTAAATGTTGCGCAACAATTGATCAGTCCGTGCATGATTCTGGTTGTCATCCTGAAGTGACTACTATGACGATTACAGAAGCTCTCGATTCTCTTGCTTCCTGCGTGGATAAGCTCAAAAGAGCATCAACGTTACACACACAAGAACTTGATGTTTCCGCTGTACGAATTGATTGGGAACAACAATGTCAAAATGTCATTAAGAAAATCGGAACGGTGCAAACTCAATTACGACAACTTGTTGACCGTAAAAACACACTGTCTCCTGGTAATGCAGACCAACAAGAGCTTTCCGACTTAAAATTACAAGCCGAGTCGATCCAGCAGAGTATATCTAAAATTTTAGAGGAGGCACTAGTACATTCTCAAAGTTCATATGAACGCATGGAATCAGCTTATACATATGCATCAATTGATGTTCCGCATGGTGTCATTGAACGACACTCAGATATGAAGTGTCTCTTTTCTCGATTATCGGACATGTCGGAACAGACAAAACAGGAATTAGATTATTTGATACAGCGAACAGCATGGGAACAAACAGTTACTACGGTAACTGATTCATGTGGTCAACAAGAACAAAAAATTCAAGAATTCATTCAACATCGTGCACGTTGGTCAATGGAAGATACTACTAGGCTATCAACAGAAACCGACGATGCTTGGGATCAACTAGATAAGCTTCAACAAGATGTGACAAAAGCAACAGAAAACATTAACACACTCGCTCGTGAATGCCAAGAATTAATGGATCAACAAATGGAGACAAACGATACTTTGATTCGGCGAAAAAATGCAATAGAGTCTACATCGCAACGATTGCAAGCACATTTGGCTTTCGCAAAACAAGTTTTAGATCAGCGGGATACATTCAACGCATATTTAGAAGAAACTCGACAACTTGAATCGCTTTGTGACTCAATCAAGAGCGAAATTGAACAAGGAACTGCTGGTCAAGATAAAGTAGATGAATACGCCAAACGTATTACCACATTTTGTCTCGACGATTGTAGTCTAGCGTATCCTGTTCGTGATTACAAGGATCATGATCCTCGCTGTCGGTCGCTTGATGAGAACGCCAATATTGTTATTGCAGAAGCGTTTGATGCTCATCATTCCCGTCTCAAGAAGCTACCCGAAATACTCACATTGGAACTCAAATCAAAACAATTGCAAACAGAAAGACAAGCAGCTGGTGAGGCCTATATGACAGAAGCACAGACCGTGGAAGAATGGATTAGTACAAAATTGGAAACACTCGACAAAATTCTCGATGTTAATCTCAGTATAAACACGAATAATAACGACAATCAGCGACAGCAACAAATTGCTGACAAGCATCGATCAGCCATTGCCACTGTGGATGCTACGTTTGCTGCTATGCAAACATATAGCAATTCTTACAACTCATTGAAATTACAAGCACTTAAACTCGATGGAAATGACCAAGTCCGTGGACGTCAAGATCAAATTGACGAACTCTGGCAAAAGTTATCAATTAGTACAGGTGTAGAGACGAAGGATAAACTAAAAGAACAGCTGCGCCAAGCTGAGTTCAAGCAGTCGCTTAACGAGTTTGAAGACCAGCATGCCATATTACGAGACCAAATTGGAGCTGTAGACCTTTCAGCGTTAAGTGATGATCAAATGGCTGACTGGCGCGAACAGACGCAAGCATTAAAATCACAATATCTCGAAACATTGGGTACTACATATCGAGAAGCAAATGAGAAGATACAATACGATCAAGTTGTATCAGACCAACAAGGTCTCGTGGAATCTTTAAACGATTTGGATAAGCGATTTAACAAATATCGTCTCGCCGTCGAGTATGAGCAACGAACTAGTGATTCAACTAAATCCATGCATGTTATGATAAATGACCTCAATGATATGCGTAAAAAATACGGCTTGATTGATAGAAATACAGAAGACAACGAAATTAAGGGCCGGGCATTTATTGACGTCTATGATAAAGTACATCATCAACTACAAGACCATTTGGAACAAATGGAAATACAGAGGTCATTTTTCCGGTCATTACAAATTCAGAATGCAATTACGGACAATATACATGCACGACAATCTACGTTTGAAGATGACTACCGGTTACTGGAAACAGCTATGGAAAACGCCAAGGTTGCCAAGGATAAACTATTTCAATGGCGTGATTTGCATGCGAAATTAGATTTAATTCAAGGAAGTGCAGCACAGATAGACATTAGCAACATAGAACAAAGTAAAAACAAATTGGCAGTTCTGGAATCAAAACTTGCGGTAGCTATGACGATGGCAGATCGACTTGCTTCAAACAACAGTGATGATAATAATGCACAGCAACTTGTTAACAAGGATAAATTTGTTCAACATCATGAAACAATCACTACCATTATACAAGAAGCAAAAGCAGAATTAGATGTGAAGGAACAACAAGTCCGTGAACGCGAATCACTTGAAGCTTGTCAGTCAGCAACCACTGCAGTCAACGAACGATGTAACCGAGAAATTAAAGCTATTAAAGCACGTATCCGATCAGCAGGTGATCGATGTGCTGAATTATTTGAAGATATAAGTTCTATCGAAAAGCATTATCGAAGAGCAAGTATTGGATCTGCGTCAAGCCAAATTGGTGTTTACGACGAACTTACAGACAAGTTAAACAAAGTGGAAGAAAGTGCATCAAGTGACACAGAGCGTTTACTTGTTGCAGAAGCACGCGATTCTTTGCGCAGCTTGAGTAATGCAATCACTTCTGAACAACGCTGGACTGACATGGTGCGCAGAGCATTGGGACACGCAAAAACTGCCGAAAACATAACATCGTGGGTCAGTAATTGCAAGAACGCAATCGAAGGTATATCGGCAAACATGGATATATCAACTGACAAGGATATGGAGGCAGAAATGCGCGATATTCAACAACGAATTACAGATTTCACTACCATCATTGATTCTTTCAAGGGTATGACGCAAGGAATAATTCAAGTCAGCTCTTCTGGCAGCGACGATGACGAGCTACCTGCTGCATCTGAGTCTTTGAAAAATTATGTCATTCGTCCATGTTCCGAACGAATTGATTCCGAATGGGAAGCTCTTCAGGAACAAATGTCTAGCCTCGAGGATTCGATGGCAAAGGCATCTAAAGGAGTAGCTGTGGTACGACAGATGAAAAGTGTTTTGAAAGTATGCAGCGACACGCGTGGGCGATTAGAACTTCTCGAAAGTGATCCATCCCGAGTAACTCTATCTTCTGCTCACAAGCAGCAACATCGACCTTTATCTGGTGTTTTACGCGAACAGGACGTCTTGGCAATTGAGCAAGCATTGAATACAATAGAAAGCGAAGGACAAGATCAAGCCAAGCGTGAATTAGAAAAGCTGGATACTATGATTGCCGATTTTGGTGATGGGGATGGAGCCTTTATACAACAACGAAGTGAGATGGAAGCAGCATTAAGCAATATGACAACAGCTTTGTATGATAAGAGACAAAATTTGGGCAAGGCACTTGAAGTTGGTAAATGTTTGATGATTACTGATGATATTGATGTCCTTATGGATGCTCTTGAAGATGCTGTTGAAAAGGCAAAGACTGCAACCAACAACAAAATCAATAGTCCCGCGTCCAACAAGGCTGATATGCAAGGTAAATACATTGAGCTTGATGCCCGCTATAAGTATTATGAACGTAAAATTACACAAAGTTTGGAAACTGCAAAACTTGCTACCGATGATATCAGTGATCAAAAGGATCGTGATACGATTGTCGAGCATATTGGGGAATTAAGAAAAAGATGGGAAGCTGTTGATCAGCAAGCTAAATCACAACGAGCAGAATTGAGCAAAGCGCTGGCTGCTGGACAGCAGGTAAATAGGGGACGGAAGTCATCATTACCCACACGCAAGGCATCAAATTTCTTGCGCGAAAGAGAACGATCACCATCACGACTACCAGCGCCTCCTACCGGGAACCAAGGCAATACTAGTTCACCATTATTATCAACCACCAGCCGACTATTACCATCCACCTCATTACCACGACCAACTGCACGTACACACACTACTAGTACCAGCAGATTGACACCACCATCGGTACGTCGCCCGCCCCCACCTTCAAAGTCATCTGGTAATCCAAAGAAACCACCAGCTCCCCCACCGAATAGTTATGTCGCCGATCCAAAGAACACCCTTGATATGGAAATCGGACGCATTGTTAATGAAACACCTTATCGTGTCAAAGTGAAAATGGTCCCTGGTGAAGTAGGTCGATACTGGTTTGGTGACGCGAACCCCAAGTTGGCTTATTGTCGAGTTCTCAAAAGCAAAATGGTTATGGTCCGAGTAGGTGGTGGTAAGTATCTTTGTATTAGGCTAAAATTACTTTCAATAGGATAAAAAAAATACAATGATCAAGTTAAAACTAATCAAACTTATTTTTTTTATGTTATCTCAAGGTTGGATGGAGCTGTCTCAGGTAATAATCTATTGCTTCTTAATTATCTGCTATTACTATTATGCTGCACCATAATCTTACAATTAATTATTTACATATAATTAATTCTCAATACATAGTTCCTCCGTGGTCATGCATTATTGGAAGGTGACTTTATACCCAAAACAGTTGAACCGGATCATCCTGTATTACCTGTTAAAGAGGGCTTCATCGAAACACGAAGACGTCAGCCGCATATTCGATCACGTTCACCATCATCTTCATCATCACCATCTGCAGCAGCGGCAGCGACGGCCACATCCAATAACAATAATAGCAGCAGTAATAATAGTAGCCTATTGCCACCACCACCCAGTGCAAGCATTAGTGGGTCTCGATCCACGCCACAAAAGTCACTATCATCTCAAACAGGTTATATAGATGGGGATCGATACATTGCAGTTGACCGCTATGGAAATCAAATGGAAGTAAAAATGAGAAAAATGACTGAAAGCACTAGTGGTAATACTCGCGTAAAACCTAGACAGTAATTTATAATTGTTATGTTTGTATATAATCACGAAAAATGAATTATAATAAAATAAAATACCAAGGAATAATTTATTATTATTATTATATATTCAGACATTTAAAGTAAAATTTTACAATGGGAAGGAGATAAGTGTCAAATAAGCAACATGCCGATTCTTTGCATGTCAAAAATAATAATACTGTGGTGATGTAGACAAGTCGTGCGCCTGCTTATGGATAAAAGTTGATCATATTTACTGTTTATCACTTTTGGATAGTTTCTTAATGTTCAACCTCTTTAAAATTCTGACATTCTTGATTAATTCGTTCGAGACGAAAAGTGAATTGCATGCAGAGACAAGTATTCACGTGACGATAATTTTGCCGCCACATTACACACAAATGCTGGAGAACTACATTTGTGATGATGAATACGGTAAGAATAGAAACTTATTGAGAATTTTATATAATAGACAACTGAAATATTTGAAACAGTATTTTTAGTTATTTTTGTTGAAGCTGAATAATATAAAATAGATAACAATGTTATGCAAAGATGTAGTAATTAGCTCTTAATGATACAACAGTTTTGTAAAAAAAAAAGAAAAAGCATTTTGAGTGGAAAGCAGATAATTTCTACACAGTTTACAAAATCAGCTTATTGCCCATGTACAACAAAAAATCAATAGTTCATGGTGCAATTTAATGCTATCATCTCTACTTTGATACGTACCGGTCAACAAGAAGTTCAATGATACTACTGCGTACAAATCAAAACTTCTAGAATAAAACCTTTATCACAACATTGCAGTTGTATGTTCCTTTAGGGAATTACATGTTATCGAGTAAAACACTTACTTGAGGCATAATACTGTACATATCTTCGTCCAGCTTATCAATCGTTCCATACTTATATAATGCTTAATTATAATCTTTGTGATTCTTATTTATATAATCATAATTTCATCATACGTATATCAAACCGTTATATCCATTTCTTGATCACTGCAAAGTTGACACATAGTGGTATACAATTCCTATGTGAATACAAATTTCTTTTAATATTGATTCAAATAGGTGGTTCACGTTAATATGTATCCATGGTTTTAATGAATTTTTTGGTCCAAAATAATAATATATATTTATAATATTCCTATTTTACATAATACTGTACTGTGTGAGCAAAAAGCAACAGCTGATATTAATACCGTTAATGACTACTATAAAACTTTCCCTCTCGATCTGCAAGTATAAAAAAGATTTTTCTCTTCGTTGTTGTGAGTACCAAAAAAGAAGATAAACATGCGGGTAACAGTCCGGGTAATGGAGCAAACACATCCGGTCAGTAACATAAGACCCTTTTTGTGTCACGGTTACTGAACATGTGAAGATATACCAGGCTTGTTAATACGTTAATAGATATAAATTGATTTCTTTCCCTCAATTCTTCCTCTCGTGATGAGAGTACACTCTTTCTTTGTATATAAAAATAAAGGAGGTTACCAGGAAGCAGGAATCATCCAACAATTAAGTACGCTTGTTATAGTTGTGGTAATGAACCCCGAAGTTTATTATATCTTATGTTATCAACATGGTTGGGAGTGGAACAGACGTTTACATAGGAGGAGGAGAAATTTTTTAAATCTGTGATACCGTTTCTGATTGACTAGATTACCCACCCAAAAATAAAAAAATAAAATAAAAAACTATACAAAGAGTAACTTTTTTCAACTGTTGTTTCATAACAACATTTTCTTTTATGATTCTATGAATGTTAATATCTGTTTGATTATTTTTTTGATAATAAAAATGTTGACAATCACGAAACTGTTATACACGATACAATTATGTATACAACTGTCAATGCAATAAGAATAGTGAAACTATGGTGTATCGTAGGACTGAAAGAGTGAGAAGCGGGAAAAGGGGAAAGCGGGGATCTGCAAGTATAAAAAAGCAATTTTTTTAGGAGTTAACGTTTCACCAAAACGCACAGCCGCCATTACGTGCGCAAAAATATGTGTGCTTGTCTTTATGGTCACAACATCCATAACAACAGTTAATGTTGTTAATGATAATAATCTATTTAAAAAGTTCTATAATTTTATTTTCATTCTTTGATAAAAAGATGAAAAACTGAAGAAAAAAAAAAGTACTCGAAAAAAAGGACATAAAAGTGATTGTTAATGATACTACGGCAATGATAGATTTAATGAAAGAAAAAGTTTTTATAAAACACTATTATAATGATCGCTCTACAAGGGAACTCAACAGTTTATTAGATTCATACTGCGCCCTATTTTCTTGCCAGTTTTTTTTTTTTTCATTCTTTTTGCTTTTGTTCGCAACTCTTGCTTCTTTTTCACAACTTCTAAAATAACTTTATTCTTTGTACAATCGCGTAAAATGAGTATTCAAAATAAAAAGTGGTCGACATTACATTCTGAAGGTCCATCGCCAATACATCCACCTGTGAATCGGCACGCTTCAACTAGTGTTACCAATCCCAGTGCCGCAGTCGGCGCCTCTATGAGTCAACAGCCGATTTTGCCGCCACCAACAATCACCAACTCCACAAATCATCAACCATACCAGTAAGTTCTATATCCTAATTTCCCCTTTTTTTTATATTATTATTTCTATATGGTTATTACGCGTACATGATAAGGTGCTATTGTTATTTTTACATCCTTTTACTGCAAGAAAAAAAAATTTCGTGTTTTTCTGTTATCCAAGGATTGATGGGGGGAGCGATAGTCCGTTTGGGCTTGGTGAATTCTCATTATTTTTGGGGGGAGGTGTAACAGAACAAGAAAAGAGGGGAGATTAGGTGGTACAAAAAAAGGAAGGAAGTAACACAATATTGAGATTAGTCCCACCATAACACTTGCACATAACAACAAAACATAACACACATAACAACATAAACATATACTTATATACACACCATAATACTCACGCACCTGCACACTCCCCGAGTTCCGCCCTCTTTGCTTCAGAATTATATTTTGAGTTACATAGCGTTTTTCTTTCTTTCTTTTGCTCCTTTCTCTCATTTTTTCTTTTTTTTTTCTTTTAAAAAACTTTGCCGTTGTTATTTTGATTCAAAAAGCAGCTACAAAAAAAAGTGTATTTTTATAACACGTCTGTTTTTTCTTCTTGATTTTACTGATAGCTCAACGTCAACTAGTCCTACTACAACCATTTCTATAACTAATAGTTCACAACAGGCATATATGCCGCCTAATAGCAGCCCAAGTGTCAAACAACAACAAATCCCAGGCTACAATCCAAGTAACAGCGCCAGGTCGCACACTGGGTAATGTAACCTAATTTTATCTTTTCTTTTTTTTTGTGTTGCCGTTTCAAAAAAAAAAAAAAAAAAAAAAAAAAAAAAAAAAAAAAGATTCTGACGCCCAAAATAAACTTTTTGTTTATAGATTCACAGCAATGTCCCAGCCAACGACGCCACGACCTACTTCCGAAATCCCAACTACTTATAATACGCCACCAGAAGATAATAATACAGCTTCACCAAAGCAGCAACTAGTAGCCCAACCACCACCAACTCCAACTTCGGCTTCTTCTGAACATCATCCTCATTCACAATACCCAGTGGCCCAAGATGATCAACACCATCATAATACTCAGCAACCACAAGCAGAACATCCTTCATCGAGTGTTTATTCGTCTGACGCTAACGCTTTAGTGCGTCGACGGCGTAAAGAATCTGTTTACTTTCAAGATGATAGTCCTGCTTTTACTGCAACCAGATACAAACGTAATATATATGCAATGGATAGAAATACTGTGTAAGTTTGTCTTTTTTTTTCTTGCTTCTATGTTTCAGAAAAAACCGCAAAAAAAATATCCATAGAATTTATTAACAACAAACATAATAGTCTTGAAGTTCATATTCAAGCACGTATCGACCGAGGTTTCTTCTTGGCCGACAATGACTGGACTTGCTATCGACGCAATTATTTTCAATTGAGCGGGGCATTCAATTTACAAGGCATTGGGGTCATCTACGACGGTCAGGAATTACCTTGTTTAGTTCAACATGAAGGACAACTATATCCAATTTCGAATTTCCTGATAGGTGTTACAGCCCGAATCGCTAATAGTGAGAAGGTCATTCCATTAATTCAGCATACACCTAAACGTGATAAAGGGCCCCAAAGTACACCTGATCCAAAACCTATTCGACCTGGTGGAAATATTGCTATGAGTACTGTGGGTGCTACACAATCAGTCGTTACTTTTGAACGGGTTCAATTTAAATCGGCCACGGCTAACAACGGTAAACGACGGGCTGCACAACAGTATTACCTTGTTGTTGTTGATTTATATGCACAAATTCCCTCTGGGGAATCGGTGCTGGTTGGAACTGTTGAATCTTCGCCACTTGTTGTCAGAGGTCGCAGTCCCGGTCATTATGCAGAAGCTGATGCAACTCATCAACAACAACAGCAACAACGACAGGATCAACAGGCAATGAATTATACACGATTTGTTGGATTTCCACAACATGGAGGAGCCAACGGTAGTGCTAATGGGAGTGGTAGTGGGGAATATAATAACAGCAATTATGAATATCAACAAAATGCTGCTGCTGCGGCAGCAGCTGCTGGTGCAGGATATTCATCACATTCCAACGGCTTAATGCCTCCACCTCCACCTCCACCACATGGAGGTATGGTACCACCTCCTTATCATCATCCGCCTCATACACCTTATGCATTGCATGAACGAACAGCGTCGGCTAATTCTTCATCTTCGGAGATGTATGAGTATGAAAACGGTCAATCCAGGTATCCAGTACCGCCACCACCACATATGGAACATTGGAATCAACAACGTATGCGAATAGCGTCAAATTCAAGTAGTACAAGTAGTGTAGATCATTCTCAATCACAGCCACAACAGCAACACAACTATGAACATTATTCCCACCCACCTTATTATGATGGACGACCAGGCATACCGGTAAATCCTCATCCCAGGTAAGCACTTCTATTTTATATCTTTATACCTTAAGGCCATAGCTAAACAATAAAGTGACTAATTCATATTGTATTTTTCTTTTAATTGAAAAAAGCTTGCCCCCACCGATGTCATCATCTTCTACATATCATCAGCCATCTTATTCTAGCATGCAATCCCAGACATGGCGACCTGCGCCTATACAACAAGAAGGGGTTCATTATCAATATAACAATAATAACAACATCTCACAACCTGAATCAAAGCAAACATCTACTCATGAAAGCGATGAAAGATCAGTGGATCAAAAAATACATGTTGAGGAACACCGCAAAGAAAATCGAACAGATCAACAAGATCATCAAGAAGAAAATACAAAGGAAGATGAAAAGGATGTATCTAATACTATAAACAACAATAAACGTAGTCAAGATGATTTTTCTTCATCATCACAACGAGCTACAAAATCGCGCCGGACAGCACGTTCATCCATCAAACGCAAATAATTATCAGCTTGGATAAGACCAAATCTTGCCCATTCAAAATCCAAAAAGATACATACTCATTTCAATTTTTACAGCATATAAATATATGTTACAATTCACAATTTTTTTAAAAAAAAGAAACACTTCATTAGCTTAGTATTTCTTTATCCTCCGTTCTTCATTTTCTTCTCTTTTAAAGACAATTCTCCTGTTTTTTTTTTACTACAACATAACAACAATAACAAATTCATATATAAATTTTTAATAAAATGGAAAAAAAAGTTATGTATGATTTCAAAAAATGCGTTGGAGCTCTGTTAGAAATTATCTTTCATAGCACGGACTTTACCAAGCACCTCAATAGGAGATGCTTTGTTATCCTTTCCAAGCACACGCTCTTGAACAGAAGATTCTTGAACACGGAAGAAAGGATTTGTCAATTTTTCGTTTTGAATGGTAGAAGGAGTAGTACATCCAACGCGTTTAGCCCATGCTATTTTTTCTTGAATTTCCTTGTTTTCTGGTTCAACATGTTCTGCAAATTTGAGATTGGCAATGGTATATTCATGGCCGAAGTAAACATGCGTGCTATCAGGCAAGGCTGCTACCTTGCTGATAGATTCCCACATATCCTGAGGTGTTCCTTCAAAGAATCGTCCACAGCCGGATGAGAAAATACTAATAATACACAGTAATAGAAAGATATTGTTATTATGAATTAATAATCCCTTTTTTCTACATTTTCTTTTCGTACCATCTATACCCCCGCATTACCAGGCACTCGAGTCCAATTACTCCAACAATAAGATGCCCTTAGTTCTATCATTCAACTTACCAATCGCCAGTGAACACCGCGTTTTTACCATTATCTGACACATAGTAACAGATATGATCCATAGTATGACATGCGGTTGTCAAGGGAATCACCTCCAGTTGACCAACTTTGAATGATTCCTTATCACCAACAATCTTATTTACCCCTTCTACATTATTTGAACCACCATAGCAAGTTAATTCTGGAAATTGTTCCAAAAGTTTCTTATTCCCGCCAGCATGGTCCCAATGATGGTGAGTAGTGAGAATTCTATATATATAAATAAGCAAATAGATAAAAGGCTGATTTGTAAGCAGTTCTTGGCGACCACTACATTCAATAGTAGATTTCTGAATTTTTTCTTGCAGCTCTACAGCGGCTCATATTTCCAGATCTCTTCAAAATATAACAATTCATTCTAGCCTTTATTACAGCTTTCTTTTTACTTATTGACGTCAAGCTGATCTGTAATAACAAAAATAAAATGGGGGAGGTGGATCCATTTCCAGCTTTATTTGTTCATTTTGTTTGAAATTTCATCTTTACTGAAAAAAAACTTACGCAGAAAGTTTATACTCGGGATACTCAGCCAAGGCAGCCTTCACCTTTTCTGGTTCAACAGGATCAACAACAGCAGCTAAACACCATTAAAAAATATATTTAGTAAAATCAATGCATTGTTTCGAGAAAGAGAATTTGCGTTTTATTCAAAATGACGATAAAGGTGATACAACGCGTTGCTTACCTTGGTTCGCTTGCGGATCCAATAATAGATACGCGTAACTATGGTGTTGTCGTATTTAAATATTATTATTTTTTATTGTATTATCATCTATATAAGTATAATGAGTAAAATTAGCTAGATACTTACTTGTCTTTGAGGCAAGGAACAGGTTTGATAATCATTTTATGGGAAAAAGATGTGGAAAACAGACGTCGTGAAGTTTGTTGTAAGAGCATAACCTTCCCAAAAATAAAAAATAAAAATAAAAATGTAATACCGCATGATGATGAAATCTGCTGTATCACCGTTCCATGTTTTTTACTCAGCTCACCGTAACTATTATTAATTATTGATCAAAAGATCATAGAAGAGTTCAGTGAACTTTATACAAGTCAAGTATACCTTCAGTAGATATCAATAGTTAATATAAAGGACTTAATCAGATAGCTATTGGTATCTGTTAATACGTAAATATAATTAAAACCCACTATTATAGGGATGAGTGGATGTTATACCTTTATCGAACGGCTGAGAACACTATGATTATTGAAAAAGAAAAACTAGTAGATCGTTGTAGTTATGAGCGTTTTATTGTTTGTTTATTAGATGTCAACAATCAAAAAGCATGTTATCTAATTTCCCTGCCATAAACCTATTATTTGATATTTTTCTGGTTTATTTTTACGATTATTGTATTACGTTACGGGCAGGCTGGACCAGGTATGCAGTAATGTCTAGATAGAAAAAGATTGATAATTTTTTTTTGGTACGTACTTATATAAAACTTTCTTTCATAGCAATAAATAACCATCGTAGCTCGTTGATATATGTATAGTACCTACGTTAATTCATCCTAGATGATGCCTAATTATGTTTGTACGTAAGAATTATTTTGTTTGTAATATGTCTGCACAGAAAAAAAGCTTTATTTCCATGCTCTTTAGTGGATCCCATGGGTGGACAACGTTTACATAGCTATATCACGTCCACCCCCTTCTTATTTCCCCCTTACCCTTCCTTTTTTTTCTTTCCACCATAACACCCCCGATGTTGACACTTTCTCTCTCTTTTTTTTTTACATTACGTACGTAATAAGTAGTTAAAAAAAAGTCATTATTTCTATATGAAATAAATTTACACCCAACGTTTCATCATCTTTATTGTTAGGAAAGCTTTTTAAGAAAAAGACGAAAATAATGATAAAATACATCTTATTATTCAGTCAACAATAGAAGAATTTGTTTGCTGTTTGCATAAAAGGAGAGCTAACTGCTTACTACTTCCATATTACTGGTAGAGTGTGATAACAATAAATATTTGCATTAGATTGACAAACAAACGAATAAAAAAGAAAGAAAAAAGGTGATAAATCCGAGACCCTTGACATAAGGGAATCAAAAGCCCTTAATTTATTCTTTCTTTTTCTTTTTATTTTTTTTCTTTTTTGATACCTAACTATTACTCTGCTTCTTTAATAGTATACAAATGCCAAGCATCAATCAAACTCGAGTATGTTTACGTCCAATTCATTCTATCCCGTCTCTATCCCAACAAACAACATACCCAATTCAACAACAATTTCATTTGGTGCCCTTGCCGCAAACAAACGAAAGTTTTTATTTTAATCAAGAACCAATCTCAGCAACAATCCAAGATATTGGTAATGGTATCCAAGCCAAGATGGATCTGGCATCAGTTCATCTGACTGACCAACGATTTGTTTTATTACTTCAAGATCATTCCAACACTATTACCAATAATAATAACAGTGATGGAACGACGACAACAACAACAAGAATAGTGTCCACCTTTCAAATTGATCTGGGTCAAATTTCCTCGCTTAAATGCAAACTAACGTTCCGGTGTGGAATTAATTTAAGTTTATATTTGGTAAACAACACTACACCCGTTCGGATACAACTTGTATTTGCCAAAAAAGACCGGAATCGCCGCGAAGCATTTAAAGAATATCTTAATATGATTATGGCTGGTTTAGCTTCACGGAAACAAGTATTGGTAATGCATCAACAATTATCTACACGTATTATGCAACAGCAAGAACAGTTACCTTCATATGATCAAGCACTTACAGACACCGTGATAATAACGAGGACGACAGCAAGGGATATTAATAATAGTACCTACTGCTACCATAACAACAATAATAACAATAACGATGCAATACTTCCACCCGCATACTCGACAACAACGATGTTATCTTAGTAGTACTGTAGCAAAATACATATAGAATGATTTACAGTTTTAGAATAATAGTAGTTATACGCATTACTTATATAACAGCAAAAGAGAGGGGATATATTAATTCCCTTTCTATTCCTTCTAAAATGAATACAGGACGTTTTCATTTTTGTTTCGTATTTTTATATACTTTGTCATTGCTTTTACTATCTAATTATGGTGAGGTTAATAGCATTATACTGTATAGTTATAACGATTAAACAATTATAACCTGTATTTAATTGTATTGTTGGGAAGAGGAAATGTCACCAGGAAAAAACAGTGTTCACAAATAACCTCTGACGTATTCAGGACCTGATTAAATAAAATCCACGGCTTTATTTTGTAAAGAAAATGAAATTGAAGACAATTCTATATTTCATTTCCTTGTTATGATATATATACCAATAAAACTATTTTGTGGATAAGAAAAAAAAAACAAGAAAGCATACGTAGCAATAATAAGGATAGTTTAAAACAGCTATATATTTTTTTTCTACTTTTTTTTTATGATTTCATCAAAATATTAACATGGCTCTTGCTCAACCGTGCACTATCCATCATATCTTCTGTACTAAGACCCGATCGGCCCAATCCAGTAACGACCTTGTCTTTACTTCCCAGTGCACCAGAAACAACCAGTTCTTCTACCAATTCACGACTATTTTTAATACAATCAGGAACGCTTACACTCCAATAACTTGCACCTGTCACACTCAGTGTATGACCATAATCTCGTTCTAACACTTGATCCAATTCACCCAATCGTTGTTGATGACCGACAAGATATTGTGGAATACATTTAGCTTGTAAATTAACCATTGAATATTCGGGTTGAGCATCAATTCCCAAAAAGGATGACATAGATTTGAGTGCGTATCGATATGCGTCTTCTGGATCCAATTGGTCAATAGGTACCTTGAATGCATTGAACCATTGATGCCCACCAATCATAACAGTTGCTTTTAGACGATCGTCGTTGGTGTCTTGACCACGCATGGCATTAGAATCAAAAACAACACCCAAGGTACCAGGTACTGGAATAGGGTATTTTGAATCTGGATGAGGAGTCAGAAATCCAAAGCCATCATATTTGAGTTTTACGTCGGGTGAGTAAGCCAAGTTAACAACAGCAACGTCTACAAGAGGATTGTATGAGAGGTGGGGTAATGATAAAGTAGAAGAAGTAATAGTATCCAATATATTCGAAGGAAGTGCGGAAATAGTATGATCTGTATGAATAACTCGTTTTGTCGTTGTAATCTAAAATTAATAGTTATATTTTTTACCGCAATATAAGAATAATTAAAAAAAGTTTTTTTTAATACATATATATATATGAACGTTTATATTGTTTACCTTGGATTCCGAACCCTGTACTTGTAGTTTAGTTACAGGTTCGCCTGTAACAATATTGACGTTTTCACATTGTTCCAACCAATTTTTTAATTGTTCAGTCAACATTTCCGTACCGTCCTTGAAGCCAATTACACTCATAGCTTCCATCTTCGCAAACCAATCTGGATCTTCTTTTCTTGCTCGCGCAGCAATACCACGTTCGCGGAATGTCTCCATATTTACCCCACCCCTGATTAATCCTTTCATAATACTACCATATACTCGTTCATTCTCGAAAAGCATTTTGAGAACAGATCGAGCTGAAAGCTTCTTGATATCACCCGCATATATACCATGCACCATGGATCCAACCAAATCCAATGCAACATGTTCATTAAATCGTCTAGATACCAAAGAATACAATGTTTCATCATCATCTTCTTTTCCTGTTCTTGCTGAACGTACAAAAGGTTCCTTCAGAATGGAGGGTATGACTGATTTAAGTATCGGTGGTTTATGAAATAATAAGGAAGATAGTGAATTTGGTAGCTTGTTTATGGAACCATCATAATAAATGTACCGATTTCTGGCGGATGGGTCATATTTTGGTACAGCTACTAAATCTTCGACAAGACTTAATTCTCTAATCTATGGGTTAGAGGTTGACAGTACATAAAAAAACACGCGTTAATAATTGATAAATCAGCTATTTACTTCCCTCATTCCCTCTTTTTTTTCCTTCGATTAAACCAATAGTTCATATAATATATGTACCATTTCTAAAACAACAGCACCACTGGCTCCAACAGGTCGTAAACTACGCGGACCTGATTCAAATAGTACGGAATTTTCATTATTGACAGCATTGCTTTTTGGACATGTAGCATGGAATCCAGGTTCAACACGACGACTACGAATCCAACCACCTACACGATCAGAGCCTTCAATAAGCGTGATTTGAGTTGCACGAGGTGCATATCGCGCTAAATAGTATGCTGTAGAAAGACCAGAAATGCCTCCTCCTAATACTGCTACAGAAGGCATATTAATTGATTTTTATAAAAATGAAAATGAAAATAAAGAGACTATAAAAAAATCACCGCATGATTTTTTTTATATACAACTCAATCAATCGGACGTGGCTGCATGCATATATGACTCAAAAATAAAATTTATAGAATTGCTCTCTCTGTGTGTGTTAGTAATAAATTCTTTATACATATAAAGAAATATCAAAATCTTGTTAAGCGATCGTATATATACGCTTTCATGGCAACAATAGAAATGGATATAAAGATAGCATATTCTATGTAAAAAAAAAAAGGCATGGAAGTATAACTTGTAACAGGGTATGGCAGTTATATTTTGATTGCGTATTCAAGATAGGTTTAGGTTGTTTATATTTTCAAAAACAACCTTTGCAATAACAAGTAGCCAAAAAAAAGTTGTTTAGCCGATTACATTTGCCATAGAGTCTCATAGTTATTATTTAAGGCCCCTTCTAGAATTAGTCATGTGTAATAATGAAAGTTTATTTAACGTAAACACTGAAAGAAAGAACAGTTGAGAAGAAAAAGGGATATTAATATACCATGAAAATAGAGAAAAGGGGATAAAAAGATATTGGTGCAAAAATAGAGCGGAGACCCCAGGAGCGTAAAAAGACAAAAAAAAAAAAAAAGACCAACAGTCCTTGTAAAAAAGAAAGTTTTCCTTCTTGTCACTTTTTATTATTCTTTTACTGCTCTTTTACGACTTCTTTTTGGATTTTACTCCCCAAGAACGCGTTACAGGATAAGAAAAATAAGGACTGCATTGCGTAATCAACATTGTTTATTATTTCAAAAAAACATTTTCTTCTAAATTTATATATTAAAAAAAAACATCAAAAATTATAAACGACTGTCATCATGTCAGATCGTGGGGACATACCGACTGCTGTCGATGAAGCAGTAGCATCAACAGCACCAGAAACAGAAACTATAACAACAAATACTACAACAGCAACAGCAACAACAGCAACAACAGAATCCAAAACTCCAGTTACTCGATATCCATACCAAGTCTTGATGTCATTACGAGATAGCCCATTAGTTGCAAAACCAGTCAATATGCCACCTTTATCGACATGGTTTGGGTAATTTTTTTTTGTTATGATGTGTGGGAATTTATCAAAAAATATGGGCCCGTTCTTCCATTATACAAAAGGATCAAACATAAAACTAACTTTTAAATTTATTTGGTACAGTGATGATTCAGAAGCACCACTTTCTAAAAGTATATTAAACGGAGCCATCACTTCTCGAGCATTAGGTATAATATTTGTTTTTATTTTTATTTTTGTTTATGGGTATACATACACATATACACATAGACGATTAACCGATGTATGTAAACTTCTTGAATAACATAGCCAACTCCCTAGACAAGAACGTTTTACTCGCACCCAATAAATCTATATTTTCATCACAAGCTTATGGAAAACGGTCTACCTCCACTACAACTAATACTGAAGACGATTCAAATACGTCAACACGATCATCACATACAACCTTGCGTTACCGCCATGTAAATTTATATTTATTATTATTCAATGGAGAAGCTATATAAAAAAAAAGAAATTAAGGGATAATGAATGAGTTGTATACTAAAAAAAACCTCCTGATATCTATATACTATACAGAACGATGAATTGAGACCCAATAATAGTAATGGCATGAGTAACGACAGAGATTTACGAACATCACGGAGTCAAAACTATTCAGCAGAATGGGGGCTTTCTTCTAATCGATATGGCAACAGACGAACAAATAACAATAACAATAATAATAACAATAATAATAATAATAGTAACAGAAATCAACATCGAAGTATATCTCCATCTCAAAATACCAGACGACATCATCAACAATATCATAATCATCAACATCATCAAGATAACAGAAATAATTTAAATGAAGGTTTCAGAAACCGAAGAGAAAGTAAGTTCTTGGAATTCCTTTGTTGATTTATAGATATTTATATAACATAACGTTAATAACACAACCCATTTGTAATCGTAGTTACCCGTGAAAAGCCAATGACAAATAAATTAATCAATGGAGATATACACGAAGACCGTCCAGATAAATTACCAGAATGGATGGATTATAATCCTAGTACAGAAAGAAAGTCAGTAAGGCAACTTGAATCTATACCTCCAGCTCCTCCTCCTGGCTTTTCAAATGATTTGGAAGCATGGAAATTGGATATGAAGTTACGTGATAAAAATATCGAAGAGAATGAGCCATCACCATCACAACCATCTACTTCCTCTTTTCATGAAAAAGGTAATGTATATATAGATATATAAAAGAAAGGGGTAAAAGGGTGATTGTTATCATCGTTTTAATAAGGGCTATATGGTTTGTTTATATAATAGATGAAGAACAGCAACAACCAAAAAAAGAAGTCAGCGATCTCGACTTACTTCTTGGTGGCATGGGCTCCATGGAATTGCAAAAACCTCAGCCAACCAATGTGGATTTCATGTCGCCGTCCATCCTTGAATCTTCACCATCGTTATCAGGTCGTCGTGAACGTGGTTCTCGCTTTGCAAAATTTTTTGCAAAACGTGAAGAAGAAGCTGGCTTACCTATTCCACGCGAAAAGCAGCAACAACAACTAGTACAGCAGCAACAACAACAACAACAACAACAACAACAACAACAACAGTCCATTCCAGCTCAGGGCAAATCCATTAGTGTGAATGATTTATTCGGTGGAAATTTACCTCAAGCATCACCTCAACAGCAATATGTTGTTGCTGAACAACCTTCGCAGCTGCAACCATCGGTAGCTCCGCGTATGTTATCAGAAGAAGAAGTACTTCAAAGTTTAGGTGCCAAACGATCACCTCAACCACAACAGATTAAACCTTCAACCGAGGATGCATTAGGCTTTGATAAGGTTCTACAAATACTATCTCAACCAAAGGTATGTTTTACTTTTATATAGTGAACATGGAAAAAATGTATATTCTAGAAGGTTGAACAAAGGGGAATTCTCATATTTTTTTTTTATTTTCTTCATTAAATAGCCACCAGCACCATATGAAGCCAAGAATGATATTATTATAGAGGAACAGGAAGTAAATGAACATCATGAAACAATGATTGTAAATGTAGTACCAAAACAAGAACAACAACAACAATTACAACAAGCAGAATATGCTCAATTATCACCAAAACTACCTGTACGAGACACCCAGCATCGTATATCACCTATCAATGCTCCGACACATGAAGAACCAATACATTCTACAGAATCAGAAGCATCCCCTGTACGTACGCCAGCTGGAAAACATCATCATCAGCATCATCAACATACACGTACCGAAAGCACAGATAGTACTCAAAAGCCAAAACTTGTTGGTAAAGCATTTGCAGGAAATCTCCCAACTTCTGTGCTACGTCAAATGAGTGCAAGATCTTCCGAAGGACGATCTCCTTCCATTGCATCCAATAAATCGACAGCGCGATCATTTGCAACTGGCAGTCCATCTGCAGGTGGGTCACCTGCATTATCTAACCATTCGCCGGGAACAATCAAAAGCGGCATTCCTTTACAACAACTACCTCAACCACACCCCCAGCAACAACAGCAGGCAAATTCACCTGGTCAACTTCCATTTGCAAATCCTTATCAACAACAATCGCAACAACGTATGCCTGTAACATCACCAGGGGGGGTTTATCCTATGCCTGGACAGCCAGGTACAAGCCCAATTATAGACCCATCGATTGTTGCCCAACACCAGCAAGCACCTCCACCTCTTGGTCGTCAACCTCGAAATTTGGAACAATTACTTCAGTATACTAATGGTGGCGCCGGTGGAGGAGATGGTCTTTCACCTCCTGTGATGCCACGTTCAGGTATGAATGGTAACGGGCCAATGATGCCTCATCATCCCCATCATCATCCATTTGGAGGCCAAGGACAAGGGGGTATAGAACAATTTATTCCTCCGCATTTAATGCAACCCATGTCGCCTCATATGGCAGGACCTGTTGGACCTGGCCCAATGCTTCAACCTCATCATCATCTTCCACCCCAAGTTGCTCATCAATTTCATATGCAGCGTGAAATGATGACGCCACCTTCAAATGAACATCCTTATATGGGTAATGTACCTCCTCCACATATGATGGGTAATGGTTAGTGTATACATATATAAATATATTTAAATTCATTGGATTTCAATAACACAGCAAAAAAAAAAAAACTAGTAAAATACTAATATAAAATTTTGCTTATATAGGTGGAACAGGGTTACCTCCACATCTGTTTGCTAAAAATCAAGGGTGGGATCGACATTAAGAACGTGATGTTTTGTTTGATAACTATATTTTTGTCTAGAAACTTATATATCGTTGTAGATAGTTAATTAATTTTAATTTTATGACAATGGTTCAAAGGCAACAGTACAAATTTTGGATCCAGTATGTCCTCCAAAAGAAAATGTTGGATATTTAACATGGGAATGATAGCGAAAATCTATATATATATGAGAGAGTGTTTGTATGTGCGTGGATATAAATTTAAAAAGATTAGTTTGATTTAATTACTTGTTCTCTCTTTTAAAACGTATAATATATAATGGATATATATATATATATATATGTAAAAGAGCTTACATTTTTGAAAACTTTCCATGAGTTCCTGTTGGGTCCAGTTACAGCTCGTAATAAGAAATAAACCACCTGGATTCATCAATTCTCGTACAGCTTCAACATAACGTTCCCTTGGACCATCTCTACCTTCTTGTTTAGCTTTTTCTTGATCTGGGTGCAATGATATAGCGTCAAATGTTCCCTTGTCTAATACTACATCAAACTGATTCTGTAAAGCCCAATCTGAACCAAGTAAATCCACTGTTTCATAAGAGATAACATTATCAAGTTGACGTTGCTTAGCAACTGCTTTGGCTAGTTTAATTGCAGGTTCTGAGTAATCAATACCCACCAATTCTTGGTACCCTTCTCCTGCAAGTTCAAGCAATAAATGACCATTGCCACAACCCAGATCGACTATTCGACTGGAACCACAAGTGACATTTTCAGTCACCCATTCTGTCATTTTCTCTACGCTATCTTCACCGAACCTATTTTTTTTAGATAAATAAATAAGTTATTTCTTTTTCCTGTATATTAATGCATATTTCTTTTCTTTTTAGATAACAAACCATATTTCACCAATGTCGCCAATTTCATTAAAATTGTTGTTTTCGCGATCATATACTTTGTCCCAACTGGATGCATATATAAATATATATGTACAATTTAGATCATTGTTTTATTTATTTTTTTAATCATGGTAATAAAAGAATGCAAGAAAAAAATTATATAATTTTATTTTGACAACATTTACTAGTCTTTAGTTCCAAGCTTGGATGCTTCAAAATCTTGTGTATCGTCCCCCATTATTATTGAAGGTCTTTGTATATACGGATCAGCTGTAGTATATGCTTTGAGCAAAAGTTTTCTCCGCATGTCAAAAAAAAAAACTAGTCCCGCGGTTGCCATAACAACGGGTTACCTTACCCCGCACTTTGTGGGCACCGAGGAACCAAAAACAAAGAATTAAGACAAGTTCTTTGTTTGTAATAATACATTAGATATCCATTAGAAAAGGGGAAAAAAAGGGCTTCAGCACATTTAGGAATAAATTCTTTTTTCTTCCAAAAAATTGAAATTTTGTTCTCACTGCTTCAACGTCCTTCGAAAAGTTTCCCTCGCCAAAAAAGAAAAGCTCACTAAGCTATCTTAACCACTTTTCTTTTTTATATCATGTTTTATCTAACAATTTCAACAAAGAGAATATCCAGAACCTTCTTCTATAAGTAAATAAAAGAAAACTAAAAGGATCGACGAGAAGAAATGATGAAACTGTATTTCATTATTTTCAAAACGATCAAAAAAAGTGTTCAAAAAAATAAATTAGAGAGTTGACATATACAAAAAAAGAAAATGTTTGAAATACTAACTTTAAGTAGAGAAATAGCAATGGCTAGTAATATAAATGTTTGTTTTACTCTCTTTCAATGTGATACGAGTACCATTACAGGATGCCCATAACTCAAATAGAGAAAAAGTGTACTTATCGAGAAAAAACTACTGAATTAGCGGCTACGAATTTTATATAATCCAACTGGTAGTTTATTCCTACTTACCCCATGGTCAATTGTACAAAGTGGGCTCCGATAATCTTACATTAAATCGGCACATTTAGTAGAGAACATGTTGATTATCAACAAAATAAATTCCGTTTTATAGGAATTAAGATTACTATGTTATTCCAGAGTGACACGGTACTTTTTCTCCTTGTTGTTTTACTTTTTTTGCGCTTGTTGCTAAAAACAAAAGGGACTGGATCTACTAAGTTTGTCTTTGTCATACATCTATTGTGTACACATAAAATTGTATAAATATGTTTTATTTTTTTCGCCCACGTTTTATTTTCTTTATTTCTTATAAAAAAAAATTTGGGGGGACATTAGAAATTGTTGCATGACTCATTTAGGTCCGGTTGCTGAACCGGGTAAAAAAGAGAAGGACATTTTGGTTCCGAGGAAGCAAAGTTGTCCTTTGAAGCCACACGCATTTTCACTTACTAGCATAATATAAAGAAATCGACGACGACGATAATGTAAGTTTAGAAGCTCCTGATTTTTATTATTTTTATATTTATTGAATCAAACTGAGATAGTATGGATGAGGTAATAATAGTAATAAGGTTTACGACAGCGCGAAAAAAAAATTCTGGGCGTAAAAAAAATAGAAACAAGCGTTTTTTTCTTTGTTTGCTAGGATCAAACGCGTTCGTTTATTTATTATAGATAAACAACAAAAGTAATATCAAAAAAAAAATAATAAACATATATTTATTAGTTCCCAGTAATACGACCCGGCTCAATCAATTAGTTTTATATATAAAATTGTATCGTGAAAAGAACCCGGGCTGTTTTTTACAGTTCTGTCGTCAAAAAGAAAAAAATGATTTTCTTTTATTTTTTGATAAGTGTTACTTTTAAGGGCTAAAGTGAGTCTAGCGGGAAATCCTTGTGAGAAAGCAGGAAAAAATCTTTTTGCGGTGATTTAAAAATAAATGTCTCTTATATAAAAGACCCATTTAGAGCATTGGGCACCTTTTGTGCATATCTCTTTTACATATACAACTTTTTTTTTTGGTTCAAAAACAATCATCATGACCAGTAAGAAATAATTCAAAGAATTTTAGCTTACCTATTAAAGTAAGAAAACATTAATTGATTGTTCTTGATTTTCAAACAATTATATAGACGATATTTCTGCATTCAACTCTGTGCCTCTGGCCCCTCCTGATGTAATTTTCAACCTTACTGCACAATATAAAGCTGATACTGATCCAAAAAAGATTAATGTTGGTGTGGGTGCATTCCGTACAGATGACTTAAAACCATATGTGTTGCCAGTTGTTAAGAAGGTAAAATAAGGCATAAGAAAAAGGATAAAATTGCTATTGTATGCTCGTATATATATGTGTGTGTGTGTGTGTGTGTGTGTGTGTGTGTGTGTGTGTACGTCGTGTGATTCCTTTTTGGTTTCGTATGGAACAAATAAAGGGCAGATGACGGTAAAATTCAGAACATTCAATACAAAAGAAAAGTAGTAGTAGTAGTAGTAGTGGTACGTATATATACTAAACTTTGTTCTAATATCTATTTAATAGGCTGATGCAATTCTCTTTAATAACGCTGATTTGGACCACGAATATTTGCCAATTGCTGGTACCCCATCATATACACAAGCAGCTGCAAGATTGATTCTTGGGCAAGACAGTCCTGCTATTAAAGAAAATCGTGTTGCTGCTGTCCAAACTATTTCAGGAACGGGTAAGTTTAGCAAATCAATGATGCTTGCCAACCAACTAATTTTTAAAAAACACAACAATTCATTCAACCGATCAATTATAATAGGAGCAAACCATACTGGTGCCGTATTCTTGGAAAAGTTCTACAAGAAGAGTCCAAAGTGTTACATCTCGAAACCAACTTGGGGTAAACATCTTATTGTTTTACATCTATGTAGATGGATGGTTTTTGCTTAATTTCACTAACTTCTGTTTTCTTCTTGCTGCTCATTTTTAATTTAGCCAATCATCGTAATATCTTTACCTTGGCCGGTTTCGAAGTTGAAGAATATCCATACTGGAATGCTGAGCGACGCGGATTAGATTATGAAGCCATGTTAGATACCATGCGTGCAGCACCCGAAGGAAGTGTATTCGTTATCCATGCCTGTGCCCACAACCCCACTGGAGCAAGTATCAATTCCTGCTTTTTTTTTTTCTAAAATGAAAAAAGTCAAGAGTAATTTTAATATATGTTCAGTGGACTAATTCATTTTTGATGCTATATAGGTTGATCCAACACGCGAACAATGGAAAGGAATTGCGCAAGTCATGAATGAGAAAAAGCATTTCCCATTCTTTGATTGTGCCTATCAAGGTTTCGCCTCTGGTGACTTGGATAACGATGCTTGGGCAGTTCGTTATTTTGTTGAGCAAGGCTTTGAATTATTCGTTGCACAATCATTTGCAAAGAATTTTGGTCTTTACGGTGAACGTGCTGGCAATTTGACTATTGTAACTAAATCAGCTGAAGAAACAAAGCGTGTATTTTCTCAAATGGAAAAATTACAACGATCCGAAATCTCTAATCCTCCCGCTTACGGTTCTCGCATTGTAGATATCGTTTTGAACGATGCTGCCTTGTATGCTGAATGGAAGGAAAATTTGAAGTATATGTCGAATCGTATCATTGAAATGAGAAAGGCTTTGTTCAATCGTTTGACTGAATTAGGCACTCCTGGTACTTGGAATCATATCACTGATCAAATTGGCATGTTCTCTTTCACTGGTCTTTCTGGTAACGTACCATTTTTCATTTGTTGTTCTCTTTGGAAAGAAAAGTGAGTGGTTTTTTTTAGTATAAAGCTAATTTTACTTTTTTTAATGTATATAATAGTTGCACAAGTGCAAGTAATGAAGGAAAAGTATCATATTTATTTGACTGATAATGGCCGCATTTCAATGGCCGGTTTATCTACCAACAATGTTGATTACTTTGCAAAGGCAGTGGATGATGTTGTCCGAAACGTTTAAACCACCCTTTGATTCATAATAAATAAAAAGCATTCTATTTCTTTATATCATAAATTTCAATTCCCTTTTTTCACTTTTCTTTAGCATTCACCTCTTCATTACTATCCCCATATATTCTTATTACTGTATTAAAAACAATAAAAACGCGTCATTATATATTATATATATTATAAACACACATAACAATGATGATGATTAATTATATTATATGAGATGAAATGTGTATGTGAGAGTGAGAGAGAGTATGTGTGTGTGTACGTGGATTATTTTAGTTCTGTTTTTTTTTTTTTACTTTATGATAAGTACGTGTTTAATAAAATTAAGAGAGAAAAGGCTGTTATTATTATTGATACAAGTGGACGAGACCAAAAAGAAAGGTATGAAACAAGATATATGATAAAAGACCATTAATCGCACCATCTACAACAAGTTCACGTATTCCATGCATAAAGTAATTGCCAGGTTGATGGTGACATTTGAAGACGACTAAAAGGATTGAAAGTGTTGACCAACTAAGAGCATAGAATAGGAATCCAGACCAATTGGTTAAGCCAAGAATGCCTGCAGCAGATCCAGCGATGGCAGCGAAACACGACCGGATAAATTGTAGCTGTTTATTGTTATGAACGACATGAGGTTGGAAATATTTATGTGCGTTTTGATTTGGTTGATTGGCGTTTGGATTACTCATAATGGTGCGTTTCTGAAATGTTGGTCGTTCGTGATATTATAACTAGAAGAAGAAACAACGGTCTCCAATTTAGCAGCCAAAATCGGAATGATGCTAGCCAGAGATCCTTCCTTTGATTTGTAAGTCCTCTTGATTTTACTGCTTAATGACAAATGATTGTTGATTCTAACTATGTACCCTCTATCTTTTTTTTTCGATGCTGAAGGACTAATTTATTTTAATACCATCAATACACTTTTTAAGCATCACAATATATGAATATTGGAAACTCGTTGAAAGTTTACTTCAAGATAAATTAGTCCGTATACCAAGGAAAAATTATTATATATACCTAATCTACCTTATGAATCTTTCTTAATTTTTATATAAACTATACTTTTGTTGTGTTTAGAATCTAGATTATATCAAGACAAGTATTGTGATTGTACGATAGATGATAGATTTATCATTAGAGCGAATATTCATTCACAAAAAAAAAAAATTCATATATTTATTTGACACCTTTTTTTTTGAATTGATTGTTGTTTTCATAAAGAAGCGATTTTTCAAAAGAAAAAGAAAAAGAAATACTATCAACATTCAGTTTGAACTTTAAATTAGATTTATACATACTTCCAGGTAACATTTAAGAAATATCCTTTGGGATAATAATAAACATACTTTCTAGTACATGAAGGTATATTTCTATTACTTTTAATACATCCAATAACCATGCACATCTGCTCTCAGCAAGACGAAATTATAGAAAGTGTAGTTGTTTAAGATATGTACTACATATTACTATATAGTGAAAATTCTTTTGACAGAACACGGAAAAGGAACTAATATGTTTCTACTGTAATCAATTAATTTGGCAGTAAAGTGTCGTCGCCAACATTAATAGCATATAATAGTTATTAGACTAAACAAATAAACTATAAAATTAAGCATATATTTACAGTAGTTTATTATAAAAGTATTTATTACTAAAAGTACAACGTTATTACCATTAGTCTATTGACTGCTTTGTTTGATAAGGTGAAATCACGAGCATAAAATTGTAAAGTTGGAGTTCACGCTTTCTCTGTAAAAATAAAACATTTTTTTTTTTGTTTCCTTATTTTTACAACATGAAAAGTTACAATTCTCGAAGTTAAAATCAACGCACTGTAGAGAAGAAGCTGTAAATTCGTTTTTTTTTTTACTGCCTGACTTTTGGTAGCCCATAACAATCAAGTACTTTGTTATAATATATCCGTACTATAAAAATACTTTTTTTAATATATTTGTGATTATATTACATTACTAATAAAATAGTAATATCTCACTTAGATATTGAACAAGTGACCTTTTTTTAAATTCTGTTAAAGTACAAAAAAAAACTATATTAAAAAAAAAACATTGGGATGGTAATGAATATATATATATATATAAAACTATGATAGAAAATGATAATGAGAAAAAAACTGTACAATATGAAGGGGTTTAAAAGAAAGGGGAATCAAATATTATGCAATACATAATAATAATAATAATATATATATATGAAATTATGGATGTATGTAAGTATGTATATGTGTGTATGTGGTAATATGTTTGCCAAGCGCTTATTTTATAATGTACTTGAAGTATTTGAAGAAATACTAGCCAATTGACCCACACAAGCAACGAATTGTTCACTTGTTGGAATTGAGTATCTGGCTTCAGTTTCTTTGTCTTGAGGACCAATCAATACACAATAAGCAGGCTCATTTTTCAATGCATGAAACATATCTTCATCCGTACGATCATCCCCACCACAAAGAACAAAATCGGCACCGACTGATTGCTGAATACGTTGTACCACATTACCCTTGTTCACTAAAAGAGATCGAACTTCCAAATTCATTTTACCACGTAAAATATCTACACCTGGAATCTTTGTTAACTCTTTATAACATGCTTCACATTGTTCCAACGCCAATTGAGGATCAATCGCGTTACGATAATGCCATGTAATAGATGCCTTTTTTTGTTCAACAACAGTACCAGGGGTTTGAGCAGTAAAGGATTCAAAGATCTTGAGAGAAGTGGATTTCCAACTCATATCAGCAGTAGCCAACATATCGACCCAAGAAGAAGATTGTTCAGGTAATTTCATAAAAGAACCATGTTCAGCACTAAGACCAATACCTTGAACAGAACTTCCTATCCAGGATTCCAAGGTTGCTTGATCGCGTCCTGATACGACCCAAACCACGTTGTCAGGATCATTACACAATGCTTGCAAATAACGTAAGAGTGCCCGTGTTGGTTTGGCGTCATCGGGATTGGATACGATAGGTGTCAATGTACCCTAAACCATAAAAGGAAATTATCAGCATCATCTTGTATACAACCATATAATTTTTTTTTTCTTCTTATCATTCCAAATAGGTTGAAAAGCCTATATTAATACTTACATCATAGTCAAATAAAAAGAGCCTTTTGTTTGCACTACGGTAAGCATCATTCAATTGAGTTGAATTTAATAAAATGGTTTTAAATTTTTGTTGTTGTTCTTGTCGTTTTACTAATTGCTCAAGGAATTTTGGTTGTTGTTGTTGTTCTTTTACAGATGCAGTAATGTTTTGTTTGTTACCATCAAGCGCACATTCCAATAGATTTACTAAAGCTTTTGGATCGGACTGATCTGCTGCGATCACTACTTGTGATGTTCGTAATAAAGGTGATCCATTGGATACAATAAGTGGAATATTATATGAACGTCTTCTAGCGATAAATGTTTGTGCTGCAATGGATGCATGTGGATGTGAGCCCATTATTAATGCTGCATCAGCTGCGGATAATAATGCATCATATTCATCTGTATCCAAATCTTGATGATAAAAGTGAATAGGTACGGATTGTGGTGTTCCATATAATTGATTAATTTGTCGAACAAGGTCAGGAACTGAATCCAAGGGTTGTGGAATGCTGGCACGCGTACAAATATGAATAAAAGTGACATTCTCCTTATGTTTTACAGAAGAAGAAAGGAATTGCTCCATGACCAAAATAGTTTGTAATACTCCCGTTGCTTCAGTATCTTGACATAATATGATACGTTTATCTGTGAATAATTGTCGAATATCGCGCGAACGCTCTATTGATGCAAAGGATGGTGCCTTTAAATGTACAGCGGGTGGTAACAATGTTGTTGTTGCGGAAAGTGTAGGCATGTTGAATTCAGACTAATGAGCAAATGAAAAGAAAAAAAATATAAAAATTTAGAAAAAGAAAAAAAAAACGATAGCAAAAGAAAAAAAACGCCTTTCTTATTTAATCCATCGGTAATATAAACTCCTTATCCCGAAGTTTTTTTTTTTTTTTTTTTATTTATTACGTACCTGAACTCCAATAAGATCTGCTGCAAGCATGCTACGTTGGAGGATTCGTCCGTGTGCTAAAATAAGAAAAGATTTTTTTTTTGTTAGAGTGGGGGGGCCGGTAGCGGAGTAAATTTCTAACTGTTACTCATTTTATTATTACAACACGTACCAACAAGATTATCCAAGTTTGGACAACGAGTGGAGATACTAAGACCGATAGTAGCTTGCGGAAGTTTTCGGCGTATCATACTTGGTAATAACAATAATTGATAATCGTGTATCCAAACTATAAAAAATAAAAGCATTATCATTGTTTATTTTTTAATTTATCAACGTTGTTCTTTTTCTTTTTGTGTAATAGAATAAATGTTATTGATGATCTATATTAAAATAATAGAGCTATTTTCTTTTTTATACATACCAATGCAACGATGATGGGATTGATATCTGTTTATTATCTGATCGGTACATTTTTCACTAAATTCAACAAATTCATTCCATTCTTGTTCGTTTACTTTTTGATGTGATGATGGTAACGTATTATATTGAAACCAAGGGTCCAAGGCTACACAATAATAATAAATAAACGTTATAGATTAAATAATCAAAACTTAATTTTTTTTAAGGATATCCATTTTTTATGTATTGTTTTTTTTTTACGTACTATTTATAATAAAAGAAGGAAGTTGATTGTTGTCAATGGGCACAATATCATGACGATGTTGTTTATTTGTTGTGATGGAATCTTGTACAGCATGCCAAGCAGATGACCATATTTGTGGATTAAAAGCAGCAGAGCTAATAGAAACATTTGATGTAGGTGGTAAAGATAATAAATCTGAATGGAAAAAATGCCGTTTTGGTGGTGAATGAGGTGGTGATGGTGGTAATTCAACCGTAATGGTATTAGGGGAAAATTGAATTCCATTTGGTGTTAATAAAACATGAATTACTGATGACATATTTATTATCGTTATCTGTATCTGGTTTTGTTGTTTTTCTATGTGTATGTGTTGCAAAAAAAATAAAATCCTGTTTTTTTTACTTTTTCCGGTTTTTTTCTTGATCTGACAATGCTTTTATATACTTGAGGTTTTGTTGTTCAACGTCGTGTTAGTGTGTGTGTGAATAAAAGTGCCTTTTGCTTCAAGGACCGATGATAGATAAGCCAAAAATGATTGATTTTTTTTGCACTACCTAAAAATCACCAACCAAATTATTTAAAAAGCGAAAGTGAAGTTCAATCGATATCTATCGCTTCATTGATTGGATTAATTCAATTTCCTTTTATGTAAAACATTATATTGAAACCCTTCACTCCTTTTTATAGATTTATAAAAGATAGTGTGTTTCCAAGCGATGGAAAAAAAAAGACAATGAAAAGAATGTTTTGAAACCCATATTAATTTATAATATGAAATATTACTTTGTTGTTCAATGTGTAATATAGGAAAAAAAATAAAAATTGTGTGCGATAAGCAATCATGGACTAATCATGGAAGAAGTTAAGAGCAGTGTCATATCGGGTAATTTTCTTAGCTTGTCGATCTTATCGATAGAACAAAAGAGACAACAAACAGCCAAAAAAATAGAATAATAATAAATAATAAATCCCCGATCCCGGAATTCAATCCGATTATTGTGGCCAGTGGACTGGTATATCTTACATTATACTCTAATCGATATTATAATCTTTCTTCTTTTTAAAAGATTACCGTTTCTCAATTATTTTATTCTTGTTGATAGGCAACGACAATACCAGCAACGATTTAGTAATATATCCTTTTGATAACAACAAAATTCTTATTTTTAATTAAACAAATATACCGAACACAATTATAATCTGTATGTATTTTCTCCTAATCCTAAAGTCATAATATATTTAAGAAATCGTCGCCACTTGTTATTATTGATGGGTGTTAAAACGAGCAATATCTGTATTACAGCGTTGGAAATTGAATTTGGCCATGCAAAATAAATACCAACTATGATTTTGAAAGTGGCTCGCAATTTCCAAATTGAATTACTTGAGACCTAGAAGTCGAGCCATGCCAAGCAAATTTAAACATGTATACACATATAGTGTAAATGCTATATTAAGCGCTTTTTTTTTTGTTTTGCATCTTTTTTCTTATATTTGCTGCTTCCACGGGAGACGATAATACCACTGATAATAACATTAGAACCACTGACATTGCTTCATATCACTCTGTGTTTAGTACATGTCACATTATTCCAAGTGCTTATTTGAGTAATCCATTCTAATTAAAGCCCGGACTTCTTAGGTCACTCACTCTTTGCCCAAAATTATGCTGATCAATTGTGCCGATTCTCCTTAGAGATATGACCATATCTACAAATAGATTGCCTGTATGAGTGTAAGGTGTTGATATGGATACTACGTATTTTTATTTTTATGTTTGATTCTTTGGATGGTTATATTTTTTATTTTAATTTTTATGATTTAATTACAAAAGTAAGTTTTTAGGCTGTGTAGGACATAATTACATAGTTGTTGTTTTTATAGCATCTTTGGCTACCATTCTCATATTTCATTCATCCTTAATCTTGAGCTAGCTCGATACCCATGGAGCCGAGTAATACGCAAAGTAAAATCTGTAGATTACCTTTCTATAATACAGAGAACAGAAGAGAAGAAAATCATAAATTCATACATACAAAATTTAAACGGTTTCATTTGGTTATTGTTTTGTGATACAAAGCATTGTGATTAAGCCAGCCCTTTCTCCAAACGAGCCTGTGTAAATACCTCTTAATACCAAAACAAACGCCATTTGAGCTTTGGGGATTCTATAAAAACGATCATTAGATGATATAATAATGCCTTTACCTAGTATATTCTATCCCTTCCCACTAATGATTAAGTTCTTTCCCTTTCAAAGTTCTTCTTTATTCTCTTTTCGAAGAAGAAAAAGATTATCCCCCACCTATGGCCAGAAAGCCGTAATCCCTTCTGTAATTCTTTTGTAATTGGCGAATGAGAATGCGTTATTCTGAATTACAGAATTGCGCCATCCCTAATTTGGATATCGGTCTTCTCATACAAACGACATTAATGCGTACTTTAAACACATTCATTGATACCCTTTTCTTTAACTCTGCTCTCTCTTTCTTTTTTTTCTTATATTTTTACACTCACATTTGTAGTAGACCACTATAAAAATAAATATATTATCATTTATTCGTGGTAATCGACTAAATATAGCCCCGCCAATCCTAAAAGATAATTCTTGCCTATTAATAATCCGGATAAAAAAAAGAGCATCAAAGAAAGAAACAAATATTGTAAACGGTTTCAGGGAACGACACAGAATTAATACGTATATATTTAATGATTAAATATAATAGGTCCTCTTAGGTGTTACTTCATCGTCTTCTGTTACAGAGGTTACCGAAGAGGAAGTAGAGTATTATTAATTTATTAATAAAGTATTATAATATAATGGTATAAAAATTATTTGAAAAATAAAAAGATTACTAAAAGAAATATTATAACCATGTGTTCATTTGTAGTCATTATCACGTCCTACTTCGGTTGCTACAGCTATTTCGCCTCCTGTTGCTGTAGAGAGTTTAGATTCAAATAATTCTCGTCGAAACGATTTAACAGATAACAATGAAGAAGATGAGGTCCTTGTTTTGGATGATAACTTTTTTTGGATCAGAAGAATCGGCTGCTATGAATCCTGCAATTAACGATAGAAATGCAGCTGAAAATGCGGATGAACCCGACTGTCCCCCAGGAAGCGTGATTGATCAATATTCGAGCAGTATTCGTAGTAAATTTTAAAAAAGAAAGCAACCAAAAGAGTATGACGCAGGAACTTATTGGGTTACGCCAAACATGCCTTCATTTGCTTTGGAGAATGTGGTTCTTGATCCAAAAAAAGCTATATCATCCTTGTGTGTTTTTACGTATGGTACCCTCATTATCTTGTGGGGACTCAAAACTTATACTGTTCTTACTGCAAATACAAGATTGAATTAAAAGAACATATATAAACACTGTCAAGATTAATTATGCAATCTGCGAAAGCATACCTAAAACAGTTCAGTCTTCAACTTGAAAGCGAACAGCTGAATCAGAATTATTGTTATCGCCATTAAAGGTCTCTCGAATGGAGCAAGCCACTGCAATAATCACAAGCTCTAATAATACCAACAATAAATTAAATACAGTATTACCTTCATCTGAACAACAACCTGTACATACTTCAAATAACGCTAGTGCCAACACCAATTCTGATATCTGTTTACCAATACACCACCACGAGCACCATTATTGATTGCACCAAGACCTTCCAATAATATATCTTTCGACAATCATACCACCAATCACCAACATGAATATACACCAGCACAGTCAATATATACTGTACTTAACAATATTCTATTACTATTTTATACAAATACAAACTATATATTATCTAATAATCCAACGGCTCTAACTTCCATCCCATCAACAAATGCAACAAATATAAACCAGCGGCAAATAAGACATTGCTCTATTTGTGATCGTAGTGAGTATCCAGGCCGTTCAAAAACACGTTATTGTAAAAATGAAGAATGAAGTGGCAGATCAACACCAAAAGAATGTCCACATTGTCCCAATCAATGCAATACGCGCAAAAGAAAAAATGCTGTGGTCAGTTTTGGCCATCAAAATGCGAAAAAAGAAATCAAACTGTGTAAGTAGTTTACCACAATTTATTATATATATATTCTTTATTTATTTATAATTATCTACACTTTCTCCACACACACACACTCTCTCTCTCTCTCTGTTTCTTTTTCATTATAACATCTTGTACAAATTATATCTTTTAATAGACTGTTTTATCACTTATTTTTCCCATTTTTATTAATTGGGCTCAATTGATTGCGGAGCAAGAAAAGAGAAGGAATAAGCAGCAGCCAATTGAAAAATAACCTTTTCTTTATTTTACATCCATTCTGTCAAGCTGCAAAGTGTAAAATATATTCTTTTTTCACAAATAACTTCTGTATACCCATTTTCAAGGTAATTCAATCGTGGTTAAAAGAAGCTTTTTTTTGTATTTTCCCGTCTCTTTAAATCTGTCCAACTAACAACATTCGACAATAAAACAAGTAGATTTCGTTTTATATTTCAATACATTTATTTTTTTTTGATAAAAACAATTTATTTAACTGAAGCAGGTAAAAAACATTAATACCTAATTTTCGCTCTTGGCTTTTTGAGTGGCTCGAAATAACATTTTTTTTATCAGGTCTTTTGCACAATGACAATTTCCAATAGCTGGATGTAATCCATTTTATATCTGGATACATAGATACATGGGATGACTTGTATCAACTCGCATCCACATGTAGGACAGTTTACAGCCTTTTGAATTCTCACAAGTCAAATATACCGTGGATTTTATGGGCATGGCTAAAGTGAATGAGGCAATGAAAACCAATAAAAAAAGACTATGACGTTTGGATTTAGTCAATCAATTTTGACTATGATATGTTGCTGAGACTTAAACAGGTAGCATAAAGCATAAGATAAAAAGAAAGTTCATACATTATTAGCGTCAATACTAAAGAAAAAAAAAAGGTATTGCTGCCATGGACTGCATCAATAGTGTCACAATGAAATATGACTCTAATAATAAATAATGTGGAAGAAAAAACAGAAGGAAGAAATCCTAATACTGGGAGAAAATCTAATGGAACAAAAGCATTATCTAATGGAGAGTTCATGATTGCGTGTAGAGACAAAAATGACAGCAAAATGCATCTCGAACATATTCAGTACGTATAACAAATAGCTAGCTATTATCATTTTTTTTTCAAAAGTTATAAGTACTTATCCATATATAAAATACACTTGTCATTTTACAATAGAATAATCTTCCTTTCGCTTCGCTACTGGGGCATTTCCTAATTGGGGACAATTAATTTTATCTGCCTCATACATGGTATCCGGGCCACATTTTCGCCCAGCCACCACATAATCTTCTCCACCAATTGCAATTCCATGGGCTTGTTTGCGAATTACTGATGATTCTACCAAATACATTTGATGTAGCATGGACGCTGCAGAAGACGCACGCCTCGACCCATCCAGCACCATCAGATCCGAAATAGCATCAAATGTAGCTAACGAGTATGCACCACGTTTCATAGAGTCTATCATTCAATTTGGGGATGCGTTTTTTTTTATCGCTAAGTCTTGACATGTTTTGGCACAACCAACCGAATATTGACGACTGCGCAAATAATGAATTAGTACCGTTTGCCAATACTCTTTACGCCGAAATCAAACCCAAGACAACATTCAAAAAAAACATTTTACGAGTTATCTATATTTTTTGGTTATCTTGAATTTTTGGTTATGGGTGGCTTTTTTGGACATTGGACCAGTATTGATCTCAAGCCGTTCTTGGGTTCGTCAATACGTGATTTGCCTAATTCATTAAAAAAATTATACTCAACTATCAAAATATTCACCACAGTAACAGTACCAAGATACAATTTGTCCACGAAATTGCTTCGCGAATACGGAAACATGGCTAGCAACAAGTCATGGGGCTACCACAGTCGTCGAATTGCTAATGAAAATTTTTATCCTACCCTTACAATACGATGATCACCCAGGAACAGCCACTACAAATGGTAGATTGGTGAACAGTATTTTTTCATTTGTATTAAGATGTATTACAAGCGGAACCGTGAAGAAAGAAGATAAATATATCATGTTTGTTGCGTCGAGCTGTTTTGGTAACCGAATTAGCACCTTTTTTTTTAAAAAAAAAAATAACACAACAACATTCAAATTATTATCAGCAGAATGAATTCTGACACCAAAAGATGTAAAAAATTTCAACAAGACACCATTGAACTTGTGGTTGATTTGGAAACAATTTGTGATAGCAACAACAACGACAACATGATTTCACATTTTCCAACAATTAAAAAAAAAAGGTTTGTCCGCTATAAATACCCATTATAGTGGAATCATTAAAGCTGCAAATGACAAAGTTATCAAAAGTTATATAAGCTCCAACGGTCACATATTCGATATCACCCCAATTTTTAAAGAGATAAACATACTCAATTCTTAAAAAGTAATCATCAATTCGAAGTACAGTAAAACCCCACTTTTTGCACCCTCGATTTTTGCACACACCCTCTCTTTTTACACACCTTTTGGTCACCATCCCATTATGTTTTTACTATGTTTTCGACCCCACTTTTTGCACACCCCCGGTTTTTGGACTACTTTCGAGCCAAATCCCACCTGTGCAAGAAACGGGGTTAAACTGTAATCCTACAAACAACTCACAAATTCATGCAAAAAAATAAAATTTTAACCTCAATGAAAAATATAATATATAACAATGTATATAATAGATAACAGATTAAATAGGCTAAACATGAATTCACGTTAATAATTATATATTTTTAAGAGATGTTTTCTTATTATAAAGAATTATTAAAAATCAGAAAAATAAAAACATGTTTATTTCAAATAAGAAAAGGCTTGGTCTCAAATAATAAATTGATTAAAAGGCATTTTATACAACCCCACAGTCTAAAAATATATATAATATAATGTAGAGTAATTTCTTTATGTCCAAATGTTCCATAGTACGTACGTAAACAAATAAAAATAAAAAGTGTTTATGTGCAATATGGGATTTCTCTGGATAGGCGAAAAAGATAAAAGAAACTCAGAATTTTTTGCTTTTTAATCTTAATATCAAGAAAATCAAATAACCATAATAAAATTAAGAGATAAGGGAACAACAATACAATAAAAGATAATAATTAATGATATGCTCCTTATACGTAACTAATCTTTTAAATGTCTACGATTGGAAATTCGATAAGAAAGACACCTTCTATTTTTGATGTGTAAATTACTTTTTAAGTTTCCCACACAAATCGATAAATTTCTACCCATTAAAAAAGTGTGAGATCATCCCATACAAACACACAAACACAAAACCTTTTATTTTTCTGTAATTACGTTCCAATCGATAAGAAGCATTTATAATAAACAACAACTTAAAAAATTTCCATGAGTAAGAAAAATTCAAATCAAACCCTTCCGCTATCTTTTTCAAATCTTTCTCCTTTTTTCTTTTTAGTCAAACCCTCCCCCTTCCTTTCTTCTTTATCTTATAAATTTACTCTTTTTTTTTTCAAACTTCTCCGCCCATAATAAATAATAGGATATTCTCTCTCTCTCCCCCCCCCAACTCAATGCTACTTATATTTAATCCATCAAAAAAAAATAGTATAGTAGGAAGTTATAAAAAAAAATGTTGGCCTGTGCTTTCCTTTCTTGGAGGAATTATTTTCTTCTCATATGAACTAAAATTCTGTAAAGTAAACAGATTAATTTGTTGATTAAGTTATTTTAACATGATGTCACTTTTGACATCGTGGGTCTACTCTGAAATCCAGGCACATGTGTGTTCTATGTGTTAATATGGGTTTTTTTTTGGGGGGGGTTCAAAAGGAAAGTGAAAGAAAAAAAAACCCACAAAGCCAAGTACAAAAACAAAAATTTAATGCAATCTGGTTCATGTTTCAGCCAATCAAAATGTCTTGATCGTTATCGATAAAGTTTGCTAGGACATACACACAACATTATACAGTTATAGAATTCACATTAATTACCAAAAGATACATTATCACTTCCTCCCCCTTCCCCTCCCCCCCATACACACACAACCCCCGGCGGTTTCCGACTTGGGGATCTTCTTTTCAATATACAAAGAAACGCAACTCAAAAAGAAAAAACTTTCGACAAGAATCTTTATATAAATCTCCGAATTCTACCTTCTTTTTCGTTTCTTTTTTTTTTTTCATCTCTTTATTTTTTCTTTTAAACAATACATTTCATACATATTTATCAAGAAAATGGCTACTGTTCTTTTTCAACAGACTTCTTTAATTCAATCACTTGTTGAACAACTTTGGAATTCAAAACCACACCATTATGCAAATACTACTTTTAATAGGTAATGAATGGTTTTTTTTGAAACTCCCTGCCCTGATATACATATGTTGCATGAATAACTGAGGAACTAATGTCTTTTAATTTTATTTTATAGTGAAAGTAGTGCTTCTTTATCGAATTTACCTATTGAATTAATTGAATTAATTATTGCTCACGTGGACACCGAAACATTATTTAAATTATGTCGAGTGAATCAACTTTTACGTGCCCTTGCTCAACCACGTCTCATTAATCATGCTCAACAAATCACAATGCGTTTATGGATTCATCAACATCCACTGGCTTCAAATAAACCGCTCGATTTTACTTTCTCAAGCTGTGGTGATAATAACCGTATGTTATTTGAACCTTCTCGCGACGCTCCAACTTCATTGACCTTACAAGCAGCATTACCACCACCACAAATCGATGGATGTACAATCTTGATTAAGGTTCATAATACTCGACGTATTTATAGTATTTCATACAAAGATTGTATTGTTCCTGTACCATTAGAACAAAATAGTACCGGTTATAAATCATCTGAAAATGTCGATGTAGATGGTGCTTATGGTTGTGGTTGGAACTTCTTTTATACTATTCAAAACGATGATCGTACTCCAGCAATCAAATATTTATATCCAAAATCTTTTTCATGCGATACTGATTTATTGGATCCTCAAGTATTAATATCATCTTCAAGTGAAAAGGTGGAACAACAACAACAACAACAACCGAAAGAAGAAGAAAAAGTTGAATCACATGATGAAAAGAAAAAAATGATGATGCAAGATAATGAAGATGTGCTCTCCTCATCATGGGTAACCAAAATAGTCAATGATACAATGACATCTTTTTATCGATGGCTTTCCGCATAAAAAAAAAACAAAGCTTTCAGTATAATATGTATACCCTGCTCAATCACTTATATTTCATTCACATATTCTCATTTTTCATTATTATCATTATTTAACATGCATTTCTTCCCTTTTTTTTTTTATATACATTCATTTAAAAAAAATTAACATTATATTATTCCTCATCTCTTTTTTTTTCCTACTGAACTCCCTCCCCCACTCTCCAAAAAAAAAAAGAACTCAAGTACATTGATTGGCTTTTGTATATATACATATAAAATTTGTAATTTTAATAATAATTGTTTTCTTCGATGCAAAGCAAAAAAAAAAGGAAAGAAAAGAAAAAAAGAAAAACACGTGAAAATGTTTACATTTGACCGCTGGGTATTTTTCAATATATACAAAATGATGATTTATGAATGACTTGGGGTGGTGACAAAATAATAAAGAGGCGCAGACAACGGAAGTAATAAAAAAGAGTCAAAAAAAAAAAAATTCAAGAAAGATGGATTGATTGTGAAAAAAAGGGGGGTATATAATGGAATGAAAAAAAAAATGTGTATGCCTCTGTATTGGGTCGTTGTCTATTATGATGATATAACATAGATTCCAAGAGACCAAGGTGGTGGTATCGCTATTTTGCCGCTTTTTGCTTCGTCAAGGACAACATCATCATCAATGGGGTTCGTTACTATGTGATGGTTGTTATTTTCATAAGAGTTGCTTTTACTATCACTATGACTAGTGGTACTTTCTTCATTATTGTTGCTTAGCAATGGGTCATCATCGTCATCCTTGGCTACGATATACGTGATTGCCTTGAGAAATATTAAAAAGAAAATAATTGAATAGTGTAATGCCATAATTTAAAAAAAGAAGAATAAAAAAGAGAGAGAGAGAGAGAAAAAGAAGAAACTGTAGTGAAACTGTAAAAGAAATGAATTAATGTTCTTATTCAAAGAAAGGGTTACCAAACTCTATTTAAAGAGAAAATGAAGAGTCCATCTGTCTGTCCACATGTTCTTCAAAATAACATCACATTAACATTAAATAATACACACATATACACGCATATATAATATTACCGAGATACACAAATATCATGCTTTTCTTTTTTCTTTTTTTTTTCTTATGAGATCTTTATACAATATGGGATGATTTTTTAATATAGGAAAAGAAGGGTGATGATTTGTTATAATATGAATTAGAAAAAAAAATAATGTTGAGTTTTTTTTTAAAACTACTACAAAATTCATTATTGCTCTTTATAGGGATAGTCTGTCATACGATTTTTAAAATTGAAAAAAAAAACATGTCAATAAAGTTGCATGATTAATTCTTTTATTCCATGCTTTTAATTTCTTTTTTATAAACTTACCTAAAGTATCATCTTTCTTTCGCCACAATTTCTTTTTCTTTTTTGTTGTAACATGCTCTGCCCATACTTCAACACAATATTTCTTTTTATATTTACGAATAAATGTTGGATCCCTATACATTGAATGGATTTGATAATAATTTAACGTTTTATAAAAAAAAACAAATAGGTAATAATATAATATTTTCAAAATGAACTAAAGAATATAAAAACTTACCAAAGTTCGGATGCAATACCGAGATCTTTACAGCAACGCATTAATGCATTACTTTTACATCCTTCGGAAGCTGTAGGTAAGCCTGACATATCAAAAAAATCTTGTTCACCACGGGATTGTGATATGAATCTAATTTTTTTTCTCCATTTTTCAGTATCTTTCCATAAGTCTCATTCACATGAACCGATCAACAATTTTTATATAAATATCTTACCTTCCATGACAAATCAATGCATATTCTCTTGAAATGTTTTTTTGTGAAATAGAATGTTCTCCTCTAGGTGCCAATCCCCATCCTCCAGGTCCAAAAGCTTTATTCAGGATACGACGATATTTAATCTCGGGTAAATAAATCATTCCATCTATAATATATATATATATATATATATGTTATAATTAACAAACATGAACACCGAGAAGAAAAAAAAAGGAAACTTTTATATACATACCTGGTTTAATCTCGATATCATCAGAATTTAATGGTTGCATGAGAATATCGGATATTTCTTGTGAAAAGGGTTGTGTGGATAATCCATAAAAGGATTTTGACCAGTTATGTTGATCTTCTGGTTCTTCATTTCCTTCTACTGATGTAGCTGGTTGATCAAATTCTGTTGTACCTGGAAAGTAAGAATTTGAAACGTCAGTTTTTGGTACTTCGTTAACTACTGGTGGTACGACTGCTGTCGTTGCTGGTGGCGTTACAGTTTTTGTAGTGGGTGCTGTTGCTGTTGCTGTTTTTGTAGTTGGCGTTGTTGCTGTTTTTGTAACTGGTGTTGTTGCTGTTTTTGTGGCTGGTGTTGTTGCTGCTGCTTTATTGCGTGAATAAAAAGAAGAATAAGAAGAGGCAGAACTAGTAGTAGGTGACGATTCTTTTTTTACTTTTGTAATGCGCGTAGTTGACACATGCTAATAATGATAATAATTATAAACAAACAAAAAGCGATCAAAAAAAAAAAAAAAAAAAAAAAAAAAAAAAAAAAAGAAGAACGAATTGAGTATTTAGATTTATTACTACATACACGTAAAGGTACGATTGTACGAACGATCGATCGCTGTGGAACAGTTGTCACAATATGCCTCAACATGACTTGTATATATTTATATAATATTCTATGATAAAGTTGGGTTTTTTTTAAGAGAACAAAGAAAAATAAAAAAATAAAAAAAAAAAATAAAGCAGCTGGCTTTCATTAATATGTGGCTACTTTTCCAGTACCCCTTTGCCTCCTGCATTATTTTTGTATGCTATTAAAATTGAAGATCATATACGTTTCATAATGAATTGCAAAATATCTATTTACAATTTTAAGAGCAAATAGAAATACTGTCAATTGCCATTATTTTATTATTTATAATTATAAAAGAGAACTTCGTTAAGTGTGATTAAAATATTTGTATTAAACAATATATCTCGGGTGATGTTTACCTTCTTGTGTGTTAATAGTATTATATATTAAAACCCACTCATTAGTATCTCCTTCAGATAGTGCTATTACATGTAATTTTTAAAATATAATATTAATAAAATTCTTACTGTCCCCCTCTTGATGACGTTTCAAATTTCTCTTATCTTTAGAAAAGTGGTTGTAGCGTTCGCCTGACTCAACAATAACAGGGCATTACATCTATGAATTACAGTAACAAAACATTATTATTAAGTTACTCTCAAACTTTTGGAATGATTGTGCATATAATTTTTTATATATTACATTACTTACATGTGTCAATTCACAGTGACGATCCAATTTTTCTTGAGTTTCCGCTCCAAGAAAAGTACAGGCTCGTCCTCTTCGTGGGTTTACGAAAGTATACTTGAACGGCTTACAAACTGGACACCGTTTGTTTGGGATGGGCTTTAATATCTGACAATAAATTTGTTCGGAAACCACAAACATAACTCTGATCATCACATCCGTTCTAATTAATCGTTTTGATGAAGGTTTTATATTTATATCGTATCATAATAACTTGGATACTCCTTGATCTATTTAGTTGTCCCATTTTTAACTATTTAATATCATAGCATTAATAACAGTAATATAATGTAAGTTTTTTTTTTACTGTTCTTTGTTATTTGTTGTCGACCAATTTTTTCCATCAAAATAAAATAAAATATTATTACCATCATATCCGTAATCACACCCTTCAACCAAAACCTTCCTTTTCTTACATTTCCACTAATACAAGAATATCGTTTTAAATACGTACTAGACGTATGCAGATAAATTAAATTTAATACCAAGTGTCTGATTATTATACATTTACCCTCTTTTTATAAAAAAAAAGACAAGAAAGTATTTTGAATTTCAAGTTACCATTGCTTCAATTTGGTTAAGATATATCTTAAGAACAAGGATCATTTTAACATTTCATTCTTCAGTCAATAAAGGATCATCTTGTTTACTGAACATATTTATTATATATATTGTTTAATGCAGTGTATTATTTAGATTTTAAACATTCGACTTTCTAAAACTTAGTACATAGTTACATCATAGCTTATCATCCATTTCTCTCACAACGTACGTTTACTGAGTATATCCCATTATGACGATTATAATTGTTTACTGTAATAGTAATTGATAGATTGATTTAAACACAAAAGCACATTGACCACCTTATGACACGTGTTGTCTGCAACCCAAACTATACAAAGAAATGGTATTATAGTCTTATTATCATTACTTTTATTTTGCAAAAACCATAAAATAAATACAAAAACCTAAAGAGATATTCATGTATACTAATGTGTTAATGATGTTGTTCATTGTTTTTTGTTCGCTGCTTAGTGTTGATCTGTCCAAGTAATTAACGAGTTTTTAAGATTCTGGGTGTCGTCATTAAACTATAAAAAAAACTTGTATCGAATGGCAGTAATAAAAACAACGTTTTCAAAAGCATTGTTACTGTTTTTGACCTTTGATGCTACGAAAACATGTTCTTTGTGAGTGGATCCACTGAGAACCAAAGGAATCGTTACAGTTCCCGGAATCTCAATGGAGAAATATACTTCTTTCTCGGGGCAGACTTTTTCATTGCATTATATATAAATTTATAGACCATCCCTTTACATTTCAATGAATTTCCAGGCACGTTGTTCATAATGAATGTTGTGCTGTATTGGAATTTTTTTTGGGCAGGTCTTTAACACAATTTTGTAATGATTTAAGAGAATAATCACATTCTTCCCTTGCAATCTTTTTCATTTCAGCCCATACCCTTTCAATCCAATTGCATTCACAATTATTACTTTGGATAAAGACTTCTTGTTCAGTTTGCTCAGTTTGTAAAATTTGTTCTCGTTCAAGTTTTGCTTTTTTTTTTCCCTTTGATATAATTGGATCTACCAATAGTGGATCTTCTTTTTGGTCTTGCCATTGAAATTAAGTGTAGAATATATAATGCAAAAAAATATTTGGCGTCCCTGCTTAAAATGGTAAAAGACTCTAACTTTGAATGTTAATAGCTCCCGCAGTAAAAATTACATTGTGTTCGCGTTAATCACGTGTGTAGATGAATATATTTATAAAGGTTCAAAATCGGGGTCTTAAAAACACCCTTTTTTAGCTGACTCCCACCTTATATAAAAAAAAATTGTGTTGCATCAGCCATTTTTGCATTCTTTTTTAAGGTTTCTTCTTCTCAGTGAAGTTAAATATATTTATATTTTTTATTATATATAATTACTTCTTTAACTTTTCTTTACAACAAAAAATAATAATAAAAATAATAATAAAAATAACCAACAAAGGGAACTTTTTTCTTTTTGCATAAAAATACCAAAACCCTATCCTCCGCCCTTAGTTTTTTTTTTTTTTGGTTAACCACGCACCTAACCTGACCTAACCTACCCCCTTGAAAAATAATATAATATGGCGGATAATAATACTCAAATACATATTTCTATTCACGACAAACAAGCTTATTATCGACCAGGTCAACAGATCAATGGCAATGTTACCATTAATACAGCAAGTGGTAAATTATTAACATTTGCTGCTTTACGATTGGTTTGGACTGGACGTATTGTAGCTCAATTGGCTGGTCAGTTTGACCGAAAAGAATATTTTAATCAAGTTTTTCATCTCGATCCCAATAACAATACTTTTGTTACGAGTTCAGACTTATCTTCTTCGGCACCTTCAGTTTTATTACAAGTGAATGGTCAAATAAATTTTCCTTTTCAGGTCACTTTACCCAGTGATCGTTTATTACCAAGTAGTTTTGAGGTTTGTTTTATTTATTTTACTTTTATCAGTGGTTTTTTGTAGAAACAAACTGTATACATATATATATGAGTGTGTGGAGGAAAAGGGAGAGGGGGGGAAATAATAATTTAATATGTAACACAGATATATATATATATATATAATAGAATTGATTGATTTATTATTTTTTCTGTTATTATTTATAGATTAATGATACAATGATGGGTGCTTTGTCAAACGTAGAATATATGTTGGAAGCATCATTGGATCATCAAACTTTTGATCCAATGCCTATTAAAGAACGTTCTATTATACTTGTCATGGCTGCTCCTTCTTCTATTTCTGAATCGATAACTCCATCAACGCATCAGCAACAACAACAAACAAGTGAGAAAACTTATTTATCTACTGTACTTCAAGATCGCGCCGAGTATAGAACAGCTGCTCGAATTACTGTACCTTGCAAAACTTCTCCACGTGGTAAATATCATTCATATTTGAAAAAGAAATGTTTTGCGAGAGTATATGTAAATAATAACCAATCTGTTACTTGTGGTGGTGTTTTTTTATCATTACTATGATTAGGTGCTATTATTCCGGTTGTAGCCCATATATGGCACGATTGTCAGTATAGCCGACGCAATGGCATCACTTTATCCCTTGTGCGAATGTGTAAAATTCGTTGTGGTGAACGTACAGAAATCTTAACCAAAAATTTATCCACGGTAACACAAGACTTGGAATTATCATCACGTACTGGTTACTCAGTTCAAACTTTATCTGAAACTTTACAAATTCCCAATGATACCGTTCCATCCATTACAACAGATCAAGGTCAATTAGCTTCAATCGAATACAAGGTGACGCTTGCTGTACATGCTCATCCAGGAGCACTTTATACCGAATTACCCTCTACAAGTACTACAACAGCTATGCAATATATGCTTGTGGAATGTCCCTTATATATCGATACTACTACACAGCAGCAAGTAATATTCAATAATAGTAAATCAGCCCGACAGTTAGTAGGGCCAGATGCACCCACTGATTCTGACTCAGATAAAATAAGTCGAGGAGAAACATCTCGTTTTTCCCCCAGTAATATTACCGTACCATTAAAAGACAACAACAAAAAGATGTCCAGTAGAATGAAAGGCATGTTTCGACGTAGATCAAAATTGGAACCTACAAATGGGGTACCTCTTTTCGACAATAGTAATAGGAATAATGAGAGTAGTTGTAGTCTTAGTAACAACAGCAATAAAGATAAGGATAGTACCAAAGGTAGTTCATCATTACGTCAAGTCATGTCCTCTTTACGACCTCGCAACAATAGCAATAGTAATGTTACAGCATCTATTCCTTTTACTGTGCCCAGCAATGGTAATGATAATATTACTACAAAACCACAAAGTTGTGGATCATCCATCCTTTCAAGTCAAATTAAATCAACACCAGTTCGGACATCTCCTACACAATCTGTTAATTCATCTATCACTGACTTATCAAAGAAACAAAATCCAATAAAACCAACGTCGCCACTTCCACCACCGCCACCTTCAGCTATATTTGCTTCTAGTACAACTGAAACTACTTCCACAGAAGACATTTCTAAACCACCATCCTCTCCTTTACCAGCTACTTCAAGTCCAGCATCTACCATTCCTCCTCCACCTAGTTATTCAGAATCAACACCGCCACCTACTACCGTTCAATCACCATCTTCTCCTTTACCCCCAACAATCATTCGATCCAAATCAATACATGAAAGAGCATTACCAACAATTAATTCTGCACCTAAGCCCTTAAAACAAGAAGAAACATCAGATGAACCTATTCCTGGTCTAGATGGTGGAGGTGTTCACTATTTTGATATGTTTCCAGATTCAGACGAAGAAGAAGAAATGCATAATACGAGTACCACGAAAAATATGAATAGTCATGTCGATGGAACAGCTCCCCTTTCTTCAACTGCTTCCACACACACCGGTACTATGGGTGGTCGAGATGATCAAACAGAAATAACGACAACAACATTGGATAGTAGCAACCAGCCACGTTATTTTAATTTATTCCCTGATGATGATTTAACAGATGAAGAAGAAGTTGCAACAAAACAAGCAGTCCGTCAAAATTTGAGATCGGTTTATCCCGATGCAGATAATAAATTGGATGAAGTTAATGTATCGGATTCAGAACCTGATTCTGATTCAGAAGAAGAAACGGATTTAATTTCCATGATGGCACGAAGAGAACGACGTATTGAACGTGCAAGAAGGCGAAAGAATTAAGTTTTTTACATAAATACCATACTTTATTATGATGGCTTTTATTTATTTATATATATCATTTTGTCTCTCCCTTGTCCTCTTTATTTTTTTTTTATTATTTAATTATTATTATATCAGCTTACATTTATATACTACATACAAAAACATTTATAATTATATTCTTTTTCATTGTACCACCATGATCACAATTCTTCCCCCCTGTTATTTTTATTTTACATTTTAGCATAATATTATACAAAAAAATTGATGCCGTGTATCCTTTATTTTTTATCACTATTATAAATTACTGTTTCATGATGTCATAATTTAGTGAGGGAACTTAATGCTATTGTTATTATTATTATTACCTTCTGCTTACTAATTGCTACGTATGACTTTTGATTATAATCTTTTAACTGTTGTAAATATCATTACTATTATAAGCCAATATTTCCTAATAAGAAAAAGGAACCCGATTTCAATTGACACAGGTTAAAATTTTTAACTTGCTTACCCCCCGGCTCATGTTATCCATAGTTCTACGTACTTCCAAAGCTCAATAATTCATTTGTATCTCTATATATTTTATTCTTTATTAGCATAATTTGTTCAATTGTAAATAAAAAGAATACCATTATTAAACAATTTTTGTCAAAAGAAAAATCGGTGTTATGACAACACACTCATCTCAGATAAACAAAATAATCATAAAATAAATACGTACATGTTTTTTTTTTTACTTCTTCAACAAGTATAATATCTATAGTATAATTTAATTCTATTAACAAACTTATATGTGATGTTTATTTTCAACATCTTCGCGTTTTTTTATTAGTGTCGTTGTCCTCACTTATCAATACGTATCGAATTTCTGAGTCGATAAATAATATTAGAATAATTAAAAGAATCAATATATATTCCGCTATATATATTTTGTCTCGACATTAGATCTGATGGTTTCATGCAAAATAGATCTTAAGAAAAATTAAAAAAAAAGATTTTTTTTTTTTTGCTTCAAAAGGACCTCTTTCGCATACTATAAATTAACTGGGACTGATGGCAGCAGAATAAGAAGGATAAAGTTGAAAAAAAAAATAAAGTACGTATCGAGATATTTCTCATTGAACCTTGCAGGTTCAGTGGATGAAGTCCTACGCATTTGTATATTTTATCGTATGTAACTTGAATACGTAGTCCTTTTCTTTTTAGCTCATCGAAAAATAATCATACTCATAATTATAGTAATAATGAGTTATGTCATTTCATTTATTCTATAACCTATGTACAGAAGAATGAATTTTATTCTTTATTCGTCGTTGAAATTTTTTTACGTATTGATTTTAAAGTAATGATATTGAATAATAATAATAACCACTTTCATACACCATTCATAAATTCATTTATCAATCATCAGTATTTTTGTTAATGTTACAAAATTTGTTAAGATAACGTTGATTTTATGTCATGAAAGAATATATATTTGACATGATTCTTGTCTTTTAAAACATGAGTTACCATACAATCGACTTTATTATAGGGCTAAAGAAAAATAGCAAGTCATACGTATGTTTAGATGCGATTTCCATAGAAGTAAAAAATTATTGATGTAAGAGTAGTCATTATTCTTATCCTTGTTGTCAGTAAAACAAAGTATAAATTCTGCACTTTATATAAAATAGTCTATATTCCTGTTTTTGAGATAGTAATCTTTTCATTCATATTAAGGTATATAAACAAAGATGATACAAGTTAAGAAGAAGAGTAGAAAGAAGAAAAAAAATAATGTTTTTTAGGTGGGGAGTATGTCCTGGCCATAACTAATAAGAGTTACATTTCCAAGAGCGATCACAAAGTTATGTCACTAAAGTGATTCTCAATCTCTCTCAAAAAATTACTGGCCTTGGTTGAAACTCTCAGTTTCGCCCACGGGAAAGGTTGATTGTTTCTTTTTTAAGTACTATCAGTGGGCACGGAACCAATATCAGTAGTACTTATTACCTTGCTGCCTATAAAAACGCACTAAATAGCCATTATTAGCACTCGGTATTCACAAGACTGAAAAGTAGTGGTCGGGTTCGGGAACGCTCAGTTTTGCCACGCCAGAAGCAAGGTCGATCCGTTTCCCAAAGTAACTATCCGTGGGCACAAAAGCAATATCGATAGCACTTGTTGCCTTGCTACCTAGAATGCACCAACGACCTTAGTTAGCACTCGGTAAAAACACAAGGTCAACAAAAAAAAAAGTTCTCTGGGTAATCATCCGTCCCAGTCGAGCTTGCCAGAACTTTATACCAGACAGACGGCCAAGCATCCTCCCGACAGACCTACCATCCAACTCTGTCCCAAAGGCGTGAAATAATAAAAATATTTTCTATAGTAACGTTACGTACCTTTCTTTTCTTTAAAAATTTTTTTTGACCCACACCCTACCCAATCATTCCTTTGAAGATATATATTTATAGAGAACAGTGATTAGTAGCTGGTTTGGTTTGTACAACTCCCTTTCTCCTTCTTTCTCCCTCTTTCCATTTTACTCATTCACTCACCTAACTCAACTCACATACGCGTTCACGCTCACATACACTCACTCACTCTCATTCACTTCTTGGAAAACATTGAAGTAAACCAATAATTCTTGGACTCGTGTATTTTATAAATTACCACTGGCCAAAGGTAATGTTAGATACGCATCTAATATATAATAAACCAAGTTAAAAAAAAGTGGAGTCAGGACAACAACAATAAGGTCAAAAGAAATGACGTGCAAGGTGGAGAAAAAAAAAGGTATTTTGTTACTATAGTAACAAAAAAAAAAAGAGGTAAAATATAACTTGGTAAAAGTAAAATGAAGTTAGGGAACAAAATAAGGAGCAGAGCAAAAAGTACTGTCAAGGAAAATAAATAAAACTAAAGCTTATTTTATTACCATATAGATAAATGTCGTATAAAAATAACTTGATTCAAATGAATAAAATAATGTAGAACACGAAAGATGGGGTAAAAATGGAGTTGTCAAAAAAAAAACTACATAAAAAGAACTTATTTGCATAATGTTGAGGACGGATTTTTATAACGCCGCAGCAACTTCACCTTTGAACTAATAAAAAACCTATTTTTGCGCTGTATAGTAACGTCTGATTGTGTGTGTGTTTTTTTTTTAAGAAAAAAAATATCTATGATAAGTTTGGCTAATGTTATCTTTTTTACTTACAGCGATGAAAGTTATGAATACAAAGAATGATAGGTATTTAGCAAAATAATTTTGTATTGATAATAATAGAAATAACCGGTTTTCATTTTTATACGTAATTATTTTGTAAGTGTATAAACTTTCAATTCTTTATATTCCGTTGTTATTTATCAGAGGTCTAAGTCTCTCAATTTTTCTGAATTTTTTAAAACGACAAGTTATTTATATTAATTACGATATCACGTGAATTTACATTTAACTATAGCAGATTGTAGATGTTCTAAATCATATAAATAAAACTGATCTTACGTAACTGTAACGGGGAATATATATTATGATAGTTCACCGGGATAATCAAATTATTGTTATAATTATTATCAATATACCACACAATTGAATTTTTGCAAGTTTATTTGTTGTAATTATGGATGATCAGAAAAAAAAAGAAGAGCAAGAAAGTTTTGATTTGTTATGCAAAAGGGAAAAGAAAAAGAATATAAGAATAATGATACTGATGATGAAATGATGATAATAATATTTAGGATTACTATTAATGAGAATGATGATGAAGAGAATGAAGTATGATTTTCTTTTTTTTTTTTTTACGTGTAAATGGGTATGCTAGGGTATTTTTTTTCCGTACTTATTTTTTAAGATAACGAAAGTAGTAACAGTAAGTAATAATAGCAGTAATATCATGTTATTATTATTATTCAATTTATGATTTATACAGCATGATGATGATGTCGCTGTAAGAAAGCTTGTCGAAGAGTAGCATTTGCAGATTCATATATGGTTCCTGTTTCTTCTTCTCTTCCTCCTTGTTGAATATATTCATTCATTTGTATTTCTTGTTTAAGCTGTTGTTGTTGTTGTTGTTGTTGATAATTATAATGATGATTATATTCTTCTTGTTGTCGTTGTTGTTCCTGTTCCCACCAACGTTCTCGTAATTCAGGATCCCCATAACGCATGACGTGGATTTGATGTAAAAGATCATTAATTTGATTATATTGAGTGTTTTTCTTTGTACTAATAACAAATGATTTTAACATTGCTTCTTGATTTGTTGTTGTTGTTGTTGTTATTGATTCGTAAATTGATTCTTCTTCAGGACTTGGTAATGAAGTAGGTGCTGTTGAAAACGTGGGAAGCAACATTGGAGTACTGGGAGAAAAAAAAATACAACAATATATTACAACACGCAAAAAGAAAAAAAAAGATATTGCTCAAACTCATTACAATACATTCTCTCTCTTAAAACCTTTCTACAATGTTAGAAAAGTACACGTACGTAATAGATTCTACTCTATGTCGTTTTATAGGTTCTTCTTCAAGATCGTAATATTCTTCTTCAGTACGAGTCCTTTTTAATGTTCTTTTCATGAATTGTTCCATATTTGATATCAAAAAGACAAACAAAGAGAGAGAGAAAGGGGGGGGGAAGAGGGGGGAAAGAAAGTAAGTAAGTATAAAGGGTGTTTCTGTGAGTTTTTATTATATGAGTTTACGCAATAGAAAAATTCCAGTTGAAACTTTTTTAATAACAGCGACACTAGAGTGACACAATTGGCCCTTTTTATTATTATTATTATTGTTTGCAAAAATAAATGTGTTTTTATCTTTTTTGAAGATATGTAAATGATTTTAATTTGTTAATTTATGGAGCAAGTATGTCAATAGGACAACTTAACGTTAAAGGATTAGACAACAAGATATACATTATAAGTTTTTTTTTAAAACAATTTAGTAAACAGCCAAAACAACAACCTATTTTTTAAAGAAGTGCATATAAGTATTTTTTGATTTTATATAATAAATTTGTAATTACTTGTTTATAATACATTTAATATAAGATTTAAATTGTATTCAAACTAATAATAAATTCATCAAATATTTTAGTTGGATGTTTAATAAAAAAATAAAATGAACATAATGTCAAACTTTTAATGATCGTGATTCTGATGTAACACCGACTTTTGTTTTAAAAAGGTTAAAAAAGGGATGGTCTTAGCGTAATTTCGAGGAAGAAAAAAAAACGTTTTAGTATCTATTTATACAATTCTTAACAATAAATGCTTATTGTATTTTCTCTCCCTTTCTCAACTAAACTAGTAGGTTTTCTGTCTTATCCCATATAATAACAATACGCCAAGAAATATATATAATGTAATACATTAATGTTCTAATAATATAAATGCTGAGTCTCTCTTATTCTTTTTTTTTTTTTTTTGTCAACTAGTTTTTCTAATCTATATATATATATATATTCATTCCAATACAATGAGGAACACTATATTCAAAATAAAATTTTCTTTATTATAATTTGTTTTAACCAATATGATTATACACGAGACTTTTTTTTTTTTGATAATGTTTATAATTACTATAAACATGTGAGCTTAGGAAAAAACATTTGATTAGGAAATTTTGAACTTTCAGATATAAATTTTTGACAATAAAACAATGATCAAATAAAAATCAACATGTTTTTAAAAAGTCCCATGACAATAATGAACTGGAAATACAAAACGTTTTGAACAAAAAACAGGGGGGAGGGATGATAGGTAATATATATAAATCTTATCATTTTGATTTTACTTTTTTGTTATTCCAAGACAACAAAGAGTTTCCATTAAAATAGAGTTGCTAAGTAACCTATTTTATCTCTATGTTTTTTTTTTCTGATGTCGATCATCATCATTTAAACGACAATAAAATAAAATAAACTATCACATCCAATTTAAGGAGAAAATCAATTGTTTGTTAAATCAAAACTCAAAAGTAAGAGTATAAAAGGTAAAGAGAGTAAAAAAAGTTAAAAGGTCACATGAAAAAAAACCCAAAATTCTTTCTTTCGCCTTGTGAATATTTTTTTTTTAACCTTCTTTCGTTCCGATGATATAATAGAATTTAAAAGAAGTAAACAAATTTAGGACCTCATTTTTTAGATAAAAAATAAAACAATGAGGGGGATAAACGATAAGATGAAACTTTTTATTATTATTATTATTATTTGTTTTTTTTTTTAAAGAAAGAAATAATCGGAAAAAGAAGGTTTTTTATAACTTTTTTTTTTTTTTTACAGAAATTATTTCTCCCCCAATTTTTGTAGGTTATTCCAAAAAGAAGGGAGAAGGAACCATAATTGTTTTCCAGGTATGTGCACGTTACACTCCTTATTACTCGTCCTTTCCTCTAATTGTATATATATATATATATAAAAAGATATATAAACAGCGACCTTTATTTTATATATTTTATCTCAGCTTTTTTATTTTTCTTTTCTTTCCTTTTGACTTCCTTGGAGGGACCAACAAAAAAGAGGCAAATAGCTTCGCTATATATATATATATTTTTTTTTTTGATAAGAAACCCTTTTTTTTTCCTTCCTCAAAAAAACAATGGAGAATCTACTTACCATCAATAGCAGTACAACAACTGGAACTTCATGTGACGATACACTTGACATTGACACATTTTTTCGAGAACAACTTGCTCCATTATTACAAAAGTTCAAATATCGTCTTTCTCAATTTGAACATTCAGTCAACAATGACAGTAAACGATTACAAAACTATAGTAAAACGAAATTAAAACGAGCTTATGAAGTATTGGAAACATTGGAACAAGAATGGCATCATCGATGGAAAACCTCGGGTTCATTATTTATTATTGTGGGTGATACCCATAATGAAGAAGAAGAAGAAGGACAACAACGACAACGACATTATAATGATACAACAACAACAAATGAACAAAAAGTTTTATTACGTTCTTTTATGGTTCAAACATTAGAGCAATCTTTAGCTGATTTATCTGAAAAATATCGAGAATTGGAAACAACTTTAATGGGATTTTCAACAGATGATTATTATTTTGATACTACATTGGATGATACCATTGATGCTATGATGTCAAAAATTGAAGAAGTAGATAGTCGTATTTCAGATACCATTGAACGTGCTATGCAAATGGGTAGTAAAGTACATGAAAAAATTAACAAGGTAGCAGGTCGTGCTAGTTTACAAATGGATCATTTAAAAGATGCCATGACAAAAGGTGCTATGCAATTATTATTATATGAAGAATTACCAGTACCCTGGAGAAATAATCAGGTAAAAAAAAAACAACCTTTTTTTATTGTTTGCTTATTTTTATTTGTTTCTAAAATTTTATTCAAAAAATAAATTATTTAATTCTCATTGTTCTTTTTTTTTTTTTTAATTATTTAGCATATTTTAACTGGATATCGATTTTTATCTACTCCTGCACAATGTTGGCACTCCTTATTGTACCTGCATAATGAAACCGGAAACATTTATACACATTTAGTTGGATTTTTAGTGTTTCTTGGTATTGGTATTTATGAATTATTTTATTCACCTACCCTTTCAGAAGCACCTTTAATCGATCGTCTTATTTTTGCTGTATTCTTTACTGCCGCATGTAAATGTCTTGTATGTTCAACTGTATGGCATACTTTATCGGGTATTAATGACTATACCATTTTTAAACGTGTTGCTTGTCTTGATTATGTTGGAATTTCTGTACTCATATGTGCCAGTGTGGTCTTGACTGAGTATTATGGATTCTATTGTGATGATATGTGGCGTAATACCTATATGGCTGGTACTGGAACATTAGCTGTTATTGGAACTATAATTCCATTCATGGATTGGTTCGAAAAACGAGGTAAAAATAAATAAATAAATAATATAGATTTGATATAACATAGTAACCTAGCAAAAATCAAACTAATCTAATTTTTTTTTTTAGAAATGAAATGGTTAAGAATTACTTTTTTTATTACCATGGCAGCTTCAGCAGCTTTTCCAGTGGGACACTTATATGCAATTTATGGACCAGAACCAATGAACGCATGGTTATCACCCGTAATGAAATCCATTGGATGTTATCTTCTTGGTGTAGTTGTATACGGAAATCAATGGCCAGAAGCATTTTGGCCAGGTAGATTTGATCACCTCGGACACTCTCATCAATTATGGCATTTATTTGTTTGTGGTGGTATTTGGTATCATTATCTTGCTGCTGTAAGCTTTGTTGGTCAACGTGAAGTTTTTGGATTTTGCTCAGCATCTGCTTCTTCATAATTACAAATATATATATAATTCAATTTAGACAGCCCTCTCTCTCTCTCTCTCTCTCTTTACTATTGCTACAATTCCCTTCTTCTTTCTCTTAAAATCATATCATTTAATCATCCATAATAATTCGTTAAATATACACACTTTTTTTTCTCTCTCTCTCTATATATTGTAAAAAAAAAACAAGAATTTTATTTTATACACTCGATAAAACACTATTTACATGAAATACAAAACAAAAAAAAAAAAAGTAAAAGTTTCATAAAATAATAAAGTATAATAACTTTACTAATGACAAAGTAAATACTTATTTATTGATTATTATTGTGATTGAAACTGTATTTATATTATTTAACCCAACACTATTTTGTGTGTATTACTCCTACGTACTCACAGTGTGTGTAACTTTTTTTTTCCTTTTGTCCTGTCTAAATTATTTTTAACAGTACTACACTTAGGTATCAAAAAATGTTGTATTTACAAATGATTTTATAATCCATATTTCTGGTTCCTTAAAAAAAAAAGCAGGGGTCACTATGTTTATACATATAAATTATAATTTGCTTATAATTATTATTTCTTATAAATTCTATTATACATATGAATCGACGTTTTACCATTTTTTTTTCTTTTTATGCATAAACAATTCATTTTATATCTGCTGATGCATCAGGACCCTGCACCTGAAATTAGAACCAATCAAACCAAGTAACTTTTTAGATAAGTAGAATTAGACTATATATTTCACCACAAAGAAATTATATAACAGAGTGATATAAAAACTTTTCATATCAAATAAATATGAGGTAAGCTATAAACATCTCTACAAAAGAAATTATTTCAAATAAGTTTATAATCATAATCTAGTACTTCAACTTGATTACTATTAACATTTAAATAATATAATTTATTATATATAGAAAACTATGGAAAGTTATTATTATATAATTAACAGAGCCACACTAGATTATTATTATATAGTCTTTTTTTTTTTTTTTTACCCATTAACGCCCGTGACCTGGTGTCACAAGGTTCAAAAACCAAAGTTGTTCTCATGCTCTTTTTTTTTTTTTTCTTACAAAAGGTGTCTGTGTGTTTATCTCTACGTCATTTTATTTTATTTTCTTCTTTTCCTTTTTTTATTTCTTCTTCTTTTTCTCTTTCTTTTTTATTCAAAACCTTTTCCCGCCCTTTTTTTTTTCACACTTTTTCTACTTCTTTAAGAAAACTTGTAATAACTATACTCCGAAAACACTAACATATAAATATATATATATATAACACAATTAGGTTCAACTATAAGAATTAGCATATATATATAAATTTATCATTATTAGTATTACTATTGTTATTAGATTGATTCCATTTTTAAAAAAAAGAGAGAGTTTATATTATTCATAATGTACAATGTACAATTCCAACATCCGTCTTTTAATACACAACAAAGACAACAGCAACAGCAACAACAACAGCAACAACAACCGCATGATGTTACAACAGCTACTGCTGTTATGGGACAAGGAGAAATAGGAAATAATAGTGAACAAAAAACATTTCCTTCACCATTAACGACTTCTTTACTTGATTCACCACCTCATCCAAATCAAAAAATACCACAACAATCGATGATGTCTTTAAATAGTACTGCACCTACATCACCTAAACCTTATCCTTCATCATCCTCATCATCTACGTCTAATAATCCATCAAGACAACAACAACAACAACAACAATATTCATTACAACAACAATCTTATAATACACCTACACCTACATTTAATCAACAATCTTCTTCATGCGCAGTAGCTGGCGCAGCAACAGCAGTTACAGTTACAGCTACTACTTCTTCATCATCTGGAAGATCACATCCACAACAACAACAACAACAAATATCAACTTCTGATGAATCAACTCATTTGAGAAAAGATAATAATTTATATTATTCTCAGGAACAACAACAATCGAACGATCAGCAATGGTCTATGGCAACATCTAATACTCCTACAGGAAATACTACAACTATTGATCATTCATTTACAGGAAAACAATCAGATACTTCAATGGTATCACCCACAAGTGCAGGTAGTTTTGATGATGAAACTCAACAAAGAAAGTAAGTTTTTATTTTTCTTATTTTTAAATATATATATATATATATATATATATATATGTATATATGTATATAAAGAGAAGAAGAGAAGAAGAGAAGAAGAGAAGAAGAAGAAAAGAGAACAAAATTTATTTCTCGGTCTCTTTTCCTTTCTCCTTATTTTCGTATGTCTAGTAGATTGAAAATATTATGTGTGTGTGTATGTGTGTGTGTGTATGTGGAAAGAGGGAAGGATATTTAAACCTTATATATTGTTACTATGCGTTTTACTCGTGCAGTTATAGAGAAAGAGAAAGAGAGAGTAAGAAAATATTGTCAAATAAACCATTATTTTAAATAAGGAGAAAGAGAGAGAGAGAGGAAAAGAAAAACACGTGAGTTTTTATTATCAGTCTTATTTACAATATATATTTATATTTATAGTATGCAACAATTATTTGAAAAGAAAAGACGAAGACGTGAATCACATAATGCAGTAGAAAGACGAAGGAGAGATAATATTAATGAAAGAATTAATGAATTAGCTACTTTATTACCTGATCGAGATGCAACTAAAGCAAATAAAGGAACTATTTTACGAAAAAGTGTGGATCATATTCGTGTATTACATGATCGATTAGGTGATTATCAACAAAGAATTCAAGAATTGGAAAGTCTTTTAACTATGTATCGAGTACGTCCTCCTCCTCCTCCTCCTTCTACTGGTGGTGGTAATATAGGAATGGATTCACGTCAACAACCTCCAACTCATCATCAACAACATGTAGGTGGAATGATACCATCAGGGCATCCATTGGATCTTTCTACAGATATGGGACCTCATACTGCAATGACGGGTCCTCATGATCCATTCAGAAGGGATGGTTAAAATGATTAAAGAAGAAGAAGAAGAATTTAGTTTGAGAAATTGTTTTTTTTTTATTCGATACTTTAATTTTTCTCTTTCTCTTCCCTTTTACTCTCACTCATTCACTCTACCTCTTGAAAAAAACAACAACAGGATAATAGGGTTGGTTTGTAATTATCATTTGATTTTAATGGAGATTTCTATTTTGCATGATATATATATATACTTTTATTATGAAAAAAAAATCAAATATTATTTTATTATTATTATTATTATTATGCTATTCTTTTCTTTATTCTTTTATAAAAAATTTTTTATCTTCATTTGAAAGAAAATGATCAAAACATATACCTTAACCTAAACTCTTCATTCTTACGTTTTCATTTGTTTATACCTATTTCTTTTATTTCTTTGAATATGTATAGCTATATTTATATACATATATACCTCTCTTTTATATATATATATATATTACAAATTATATAACAATTATTAACATTCCTTTATAGTATACTACGTAATTATTTTCAAATTATTTGTCATTATTGATTCATAATATTATAAAAAAAAAACAAAAATAGTTTTTTATTTTTAAATAGATATACAACCTTCACTAACATAAGTTCCTCCAGGTCCTTTTCTTCCCATTTTCATTAGATGTAATTTATCTATTTGTACTGATCCAAGATCTAAATGAGCATATTCTTTTAATATAGGTCGTGCATCAAAAGGTCGACGTTTTTTACTATTAGGATCTTCTGAATTGATAGATCGATGAGATGTATTAATCAATGTTACATGAGTCTATTATATATATATAATGATTATTATTAGTATTCCATCATATAATAGTCATTATTTTGAATGGGGGATTGACTTGCCTTAAATGGTCGATCTTCGGGAACCATTAGTCCCGCTTCAACAAATTTGTCAATTAATGCATCTTTAAGCCCAGCCCCGAAAGAGAGAGATTGGATTATTAGAATACAAGAATAATATAGTGAATAATTCATTTATTTACTTACGACATAATTTTTTTAATGGTTGATCTTCTCTATTATCTTCATTTGGTTCAATGTATAAAACATGAGCTTGTCCTAAATAATTTTCATTATTATTATTAAAAAAAAAAAAAATACTTAAAAAATAATGCTAATTTTACCTGGATTTTTATTTTGCATAATGGCAAGGTTACGTAAATGAACACTTAAAGCTCGATCTTGATTTGCCATGACTTCACTTATAATTTTAGGACATTCTTCTTTTAAAAATTTAACAGCTCTTTCAATTTCTGTTTGATGTAATAGTTTAAATATACCCAAAGTAATATGGATATTAGCAGGAAGAACTAAAATGGAAGGATCTATGCCATCACATTTAAATGTAGATGATAAAATAGATTGATAAAATTCTTCTAATTTTCGTGTTGTATAAGCTGTTGTTACAGGTAATGATAAGAAATGGGTTGCACGTGCTTTATCATAAGCTTGTTGAATAATTTTATCAATAGCTTCTTTTGCATTATCTAATTTATCTTGAGGTCCTTTAATTAATGCATAATCTTTTCCTTTAGTGACATCAATACGAACACCTGTTTCAATACGAAGTCGTTTTAAAGTAGATCCACCTGTTTTTTTTTTAGAATGTCAATTGTTAGTTGGGTGAATATATATATGTATATATCTAAGGGAAGGGAAGGGAGGGCAATCATTGATACTTTTTACCTTTGCCAAGTAATAAGCTTCGAAATTTAGGATGAACAGGATGATGAATAGTAACGAATTCTTCGGTATATAAGGTACTTTCGCCTTCTACTTTTTTTTCTTCTCCATCCGAATTTATTTCAGAAGACAATGGTGTTTCTAAACTTGCTGTTATAAAAAAAAATAGTACATTTAACAATTGAGTACCCGAATGCACGCAATAGATATAGCAACAGCAAGTAGTCAGTAATAGTAGTAGTGGTTTATTTTCTTACATGTTTTTTTGGTAACCGATCGATTATTATTATCAAGTGATTGAGTAGCAACGCGAAATGTTCTTCCTTGTACTTTTATTAAACTAATACCTTGCATAGATTTAACAATACGTTGCCCATTATTACTGCTACTACTAGCCATGGTTTTTTTTATTTAAAAACTATTTTGGCTGCATAAAAAAAAAGAAGGTAATAGAATATGTTTTGCGGGGCTTGATGTTATATTATATAAAAATGTGTGGAGGGAGATTGAACCAATAAGCCACTCTATAGGGTTGTCTCTGGGTGAGTGCGGAGGAAGGAACCTCTCTATTTTAAAGGCAAAAAATAATAAAGTGACCTACCCGACTCGTCTTTGACTTTACTTTTTTTCTTATTTATTTTAAAAAATGTCAGCGACTGAAGGCAAAGTGTGTCAAACAGTAGGTTGTGGAAAACCTGCTAAACTTCAATGTCCTACTTGTTTGAAATTAAAAATTGAAGGTTCATTTTTTTGTTCACAAGAATGTTTTAAAAAGAATTGGGTATAGAACGAGTTCCTTTTTTTTTTCTTTTCTTTGTATATATATATATATATATATAGGAGTGTATGTGTTTTTGACATTATTATTTAACATGTTCAGATATATATTATTTAGGGTACACATAAAGCAGTTCATAAAGCTAAAATTGAAAGTACGTTATTATAAGAGTCTTGACATAAAAAATATGACTCTTTTATTATTATTATTATTATATTATATTATATTATATTATATTATATTATATTGCATAAAATATATTGATAAATTTTGTTATTCTAAATTATCATCATCATTGGGTATATATGTATATGATATAAAATAGGTGAACCACACGATCCTTTCCCTAACTATAAATACACTGGTTCTTTACGTGCTGTATATCCTCTTTCACCCAAACGTCATGTACCTGCTGAAATTGCTAGACGTAAATTAACAAATAACTTTTTTTTTTATGTTGATAAAAAGTTATATACCCCCTTTCCCCTTCCTAACTGACAATTTATTATTATTATTATTATTATTTTATAGCTGATTATGCTGAAACTGGTATTCCTGTATCAGAACAAAATGTACGTGCTAGTTCAACTATTAAATGTTTGAATGAAAAAGAAATTGAAGGCATGCGAAAAGTTTGTAAAGTTGCAAGAGAAGTTTTAGATATTGGTGCAGCAGCTGTTCGTCCTGGTATTACTACTGATGAAATTGGTAAAGTAACTTGTTTGGATTTTGAACTAAATAAAAAAAAAGAGTAGTAAGTAGTATTGGTCTAACTCTAGTTATTTTTTATTATTAGATCGTATTGTTCATGAAGCCACTATTGAACGTGGAGCATACCCATCACCATTAAATTATTATAACTTCCCTAAATCTGTTTGCACGTAAGTTTTATATTGACAACTATCTATATATATTATTATTATGCATAATTTTATTTACTTATAAAGATATATATTTTAGGTCCGTTAATGAAAGTAAGTGATATTCATGTGACACAAAAAAAACACTAAGGGTTTTTGGTTGATTAAATATATATATATATATATATATATATATTATATGTCTGTGTGTGGATAAAAGAAGAAATAATTTTATATTAATAATATTTAAAAACTTTGGTTTATTTTATTTTATTTTATTTCAAGTTATTTGTCACGGTATTCCTGATCAACGTCCATTACAAGAAGGTGATATTGTTAACATTGATGTCACTTGTTATTTGGGTGGTTTCCATGGTGATCTTAATGCTACTTATCTTGTTGGTAAAGTGGATGAAAAAGGACAAAAATTAGTTACCAATGCACGTGAATGTTTGGAAAAAGCTATTGCTGCTGTTAAACCTGGTATGAAATATCGTGAATTTGGCAAGATTATTGAAGCTCATGCTACTGCTAATGGTTTCTCGGTTGTTCGTACCTTCTGTGGTCATGGTATTAATCAATTATTCCATTGTGCTCCTAACGTTCCACATTATGCCAGTAAGTTTCTTTTTTTATTATATATATATATATATATATATATATTTGAGGGGTGTGGGGAATGAAAAAAGAAGTACAAAGTATTGTGATTATTTTATTTTGCTTACTGATATATATATATATATAAATTAGATAACAAGGCCATTGGTGTTTGTAAACCTGGCCATGTATTTACTATCGAACCAATGATTTGCGAAGGCACATGGAGAGATGAACTTTGGTATGTAAAAGGCGAAAAAAAATGGATAGTTTTTTATTCAAAAGATGTAAAAATAACAATTCATATTTATTTATTTTTATTTATTACTAGGCCTGATCAATGGTCTGCAGCTACTGCTGATGGTAAACGATCGGCTCAATTCGAACATACCTTACTTGTTACTGAAGAAGGTGTAGAAATTTTGACCTAAGCAAAAAAAATTTCAATTTTTTTTAGACAATTTTTTTTTCTTTTTTTTCTTTTTTATAACAGTATAACAAATTTATTATTATTTACATACATATACACTTTTTATGATGTTAAAAAAAAACAAAAAATAATAGTTTGAATTTTAAGCTTGTACATATATTAAATATATTAAAATTAAAATTTTATAATTATTTATGTTCGTATTTATAACTCGTGAATGGACTTGACAATAGAAATGAAAATAAGATGAGTATTCTAGTTATGCAATTATCTAGACGAAGTGAATAGATATGATTTCTATACAACACATACACACAAATATTCAATATATCATCAATAATTTACAAGGTCCAGTAAATCATTCAGACTTTTGGACATATTTTTACAAATACGTACGTACGTACGTAAATATAATATAAAAAAAAATTATAAACTATTTTTTTAATAATACTATCACAAATCTAATTATTATCTTATAATATGTTTATAGTATATAGATTAATATTTTGAAGGAACTTTCAAACATTGAGTGACTTTATAGAAAGCACCAAAAACAAATAGTCTACGTACATCAGTAGAAGCATTCCAATTATTAGCTTATCAATTACGAGTTATTATTAATACTTTGTACAACAACAGTAACAACTTTGGAAAATGATCAACAACCCACCATTGTCTACTTTCAACGCCACATAAAATTAGTATACCAATTATCAATAAATGGGATTTATTATTAAACCATCAACAACAACAAGATGATTAAAGGAAACATATTCGAAGGAGTTCAATGCTTTGAATTAGATGAGTGATGGAGCTAGATCCATTTAGTATATCTATTTGGTTCATCAAGTAAATATATGACTACTATGCATATCCAATTTCGTGGTCAGCAACATCTATATCAGATGGAACCTGGAGGTTACTAGATATCAGTATATGTATGCTTATTGCGACAACAAAGCTAGTAACCATTGGGAATGTATAGGATATCTTATCCAGTATGGATTCTGCTTAGAGGCGTTTAGCCATTACCAAGAAATAAATTCTTCCATGTTGGTGGAACAACAATCCCTCATACATGTTCCTGGAATTTTATATGGAGACCAAAAGTTAATTTTCCAACAAGCTGATAATACGTACAACAGAAGCCATCATAATTTCCTTCATTATCAATAACCATCCATACCCATCTCCACACAAAATCCGCACCAACATTGTCAATGAATTGGATTTGCCGTTAGACCAGCAGCAAAATGACAATGAACAGCATACCTCTTTTGCATTGATCATCAAAGGAAATATTTCTGAAGCTATACGCCGGTCTACAATGCGTGTGATTGGTGGAGCTTTGTTTATTGGGTTCATTTATGTGGTCTATCAAATAGTTCAAATAGTGTAACTACTTTGCCAATCAATGTTCATGGCCAATAATAAGTACGAAGTATGGGATTTCGAGGAAATATGTTCGCCAAGGACGCCGCGATCGTTGTGATACGTTAAATAAATTAATTTAAACGTATATAATTATAAATAATGTACACATACACAGATACACAAATAGTACATTCAATATATGCTAATCAATGACAGTATGGGGGTACAGGCATTATTGGACTATGTATTACATTCAAAAAAAATTGTATCAAAGAATTAGTTCAAATTGAGAAGGTTAGGAAGATACTCATCTTATTCAAGCTTAGCGTGAAACTGAAATAAATGGTTATTCTCAAATAATTAGCTATTTACTATATGTTCTGAATATTACTCTTCCTTGGAAGATTTTTGAAAATTATGTTTCTATCTTAATTCGTACGTACAGAATCATATCGATTCGTGGAATATATATCGATTCTTTTAATTATTCTAATATTATTTATCGACTCAGAAATTCGATACGTATTGATAAGTGAGGACAACGACACTAATAAAAAAACGCGAAGATGTTGAAAAAAAACATCACATATAAGTTTGTTAATAGAATTAAATTATACTATAGATATTATACTTGTTGAAGAAGTAAAAAAAAAAAAAAACATGTTTATCTGAGATGGGTGTGTTGTCATAACAATAATACAAGATTTTATTGTTACATAATTGTAACCAAATTTTCTCTTTCAACAAAATTTGTTTTATAAATACGTACTAATGATATTTTCTTTATTGTAACTAAACAAATTATGTTAATAAAGAATAAAATATATAGAGATACAAATGAATTATTGAGCTTTGGAAGTAGAATTATGATTAACATGAACCGGGGGAAAGAAACTATGCAACCTATTTAAACTCATTAATTTTTATTTTTATTTTATAACCTTCTTTCCCTCCCCTTTTAAAGACTTTTTTTTGGGGGATTTACTAAATCTCTGTCTCCTACCCTTTTCCTCTTCTCTATTGATTACCTTCAATATTTTTTCTTCATATATACAATCATTTAAAACATTAAAAAAAACATAACTTGAGTTTCATTACAAATAACTTTTTGTATATATCTTTTTTTTTTTTTTTTTTTAGTTTGATCTATACCACCTTTTTTTTTTCTTTTATTTAACAACAGTAAACAACATTTTATACCCCTCTTGAAAAAAAATAAAATAATGACCGATCGTTTCGGAAATAGTAACTCTTCAATAAGATCTAATTGTTCAGATCTTAGTGAATCAAGTCGTAATGTTATTATTAATGAACGTTGGAAGGTTTTGGGTAAAATTGGTGAAGGTTCATTTGGCGAAGTATTTGAAGGTATTTAGTAAACTTTTGTATTTTTTTTAACCTGTACCCTTTTTCTTGAATATATGTATTTATGTATGTGTGTTTATGTATGTGTAACTAAACAAATGTTTTAGGCCAAGATTTAAAAGATGGTAAAATTTATGCGATTAAACGAGAGCGAAAATCAATGCGTCATCCACAATTAAAACGTGAAAGCGAATATTATCAACTTTTAGGTCATGGACGTAAGTTATCAAGGTTTACCATGTTATATATATATATTTTAATTTCGAAATTAAAATGAAACTAAAAAATGAATGTGATATATTTCTTTTTCTTGTTAGCTGGTATACCTCAATGTCATTGGTATGGTGAATTTGATGAATTTAATTGTATTGTACTTGATTTATTGGGCCCTAGTTTAAAAGATATCCGACAATCCATGACTCCAATGCCATTTGATATTATCATTGAATTAATTTGTCAAATGGTAAGAAATAACTTCTCATTTAATTTTTAGATTTGAGAGAGAGAGTGAAAAAAGATTCTTGTTACTGACAAAAAAAGTTTGGGGGGGTTGGTATCTAACTTTCTATATTAGGTCGATATTATTCAACACGTTCATTGCCAAGGTCTCGTATTTCGAGATATTAAACCTGACAATTTTTTATTCGCCAAAGAATGTAAAGTACCTGAAATCAAAATGGTTAAACTCAATCCAAACGAACAACATTATGAATATGAAATGAATAATGCACGAACGGTCTTTGATCGATGGGGTCAGGATAATATCAAATTATATATTATCGATTTTGGATTAGCTACATTTTGGCGTGATACTGAGACAGATAAACCATTACCTGAAGCAAAACCTAAAAGACGTAACAAAATTGGTACAGCACGTTATGCATCTATTAATGTTCATCGAGGTCGAATGCATGCACGAAGAGATGATCTTGAAGGAATTGCTTATATCTTACTTGATTTGGTACTTGGTACTTTACCTTGGACTGGAATTCAAGCCAGAAATTCAGCTGCTGGATGGGATCGTATGCGTGTCATGAAAACGGATGCTTATATGCCCGAATTATTGGATGGATATCCTGAAGGCTTGGTGAAATTTATTGATTATACCCGAAAATTAAAGTTTGCAGAAGATCCTAATTATGAATTATTGAAACAATTTTTACGAGGTTCATTACCAAGTGGTAAATATTCCAAACCAACACGATCACCCTTTGAAAAGGGAGCGAATGCAGAACCTCGACAACCTCATCGACTGGCAGCAGATATGACACTTTACTTTGTAGATCAACACCAAAAAGGAGATTTAGGACGACAAGGAGGAAAACAAAGTACAATGAAAAAAACAACAATAAAGGAATCACCACTTGAAGAAAATGGATCTAATGAATCGGTAAAATCAAAGAATAATAATTGGGGATTGGATTCAAAGAAAGTCGGATGGTATACTTATAAACATGACGAAGAACCATGGGAACCTGAAATTGATTGGGAACAAAACGATGGTGATAAACAAGCCAATAATATATCTTGGGGTGAAGATAACCCAAATGCTTCATGGGGACCCTCCAAAGACGAACCCATAGTGACAAAATTAGCAACGAATGAGAGTGGCTGGCCAAGTTCAGTAATAAGAACGGATAGTGGAACAGGATGGGATTGTATGCCATCATCTCAAGAGACTAATAAGGGCGAGTCGATGGGAACTACATGTAATAAACCAGATAGATGGGGTAATGAGCCTACAAATACGACTCATAGTTGGGCGACGACGATGACAGCGAATACCAACATTACACCATCTAATAATACCTGGGGCTCAACAAATCAAACTTTTTCTCAACCCGATAATACGCCAAATAATAATAATAACGGATGGGGAAATGAAGCTACTGATACGAATAGTTGGGCAACAACAACAACAGCTGATACAACATCCAACACATGGGGGTCTACCAAACGGCCACCACAACTGGATAACAGTATCTGTAATGAGAAAAATGGATGGGGAGTAACATTGGAACCTCAATCAACTTGGGAATCGATGCAAAAAAACCCACCAATTCAACAACAACAACAACAACAACAACCATATTCAAATAATGCAAGATCATCACTATCTAACAATAAATCATCTAACACCTGTAATATAAATCATCATAATGATAAAAAACATACCAATGATACAGCCGTTGGGACGAACCAATGGAATACATGGGCTGCAAATCACAGTGGAAAAAATCAACCATCTGGAATAAACTCTTCTTCATCACGACGACAACAACAACCTGTTTCAAGATCTGGAACTACAAATACAAATATTACTACAGAACCATCTGGGTGGAATAACCTTCATCAATATCAACAACAGGATAATAATAATAACAATAATGAATGGGTATCAACTACAGGACAAGATGGTTGGACAAAAAAACTATCTCATCGACAAAATCCACATCAACGTGGTAGACGAAAACAACACTGGTAAAAAGGATGAAGAACAAAAATATATGTTTACGTCTAAAAAAGAATAAAAGATAATATATATAACAAAAAAAAATTATATATATATTTGCATATACTCTCTCACTTTGTAGATATATTTATGTATACCCCCTTCCTTCCTCTTCAATAAAATACAATCCTTCTCTTTTTGTCTTTTTTTTCTTTCTATTATTTTAAATAGTTTGTAAATCTTTTGCTTAATGGGTTGTATAAAAATTATGAAACGGAATTGTCAACAACGGATTAAAAATAGCATGAATGTTGTGACCTGGTGTGGGAACATATTTGTGTACAAAAATAAGTGTCCTGATTTATTTCAATATCGTTATAATTATAATGCCCGTAAAATAAAATAAAAAACTAAGTATCACAATACGTAATTACACTTATAACCGAAAACTAAAAGAAGAGGAAAATACTCTTCAGATTGTATAATCTGATCTAAGGGAACACAAGTGAAAAAAAGTCTATCTAACAAATCCGCAAATATGATCACCCTTTTCTTTCTCTTTCATATGATACCATGCCGAACCAAAAATAAAAGATTCGGTTGGACGTTTTCCCTGAGACTTGGTCCGACGGGACACTAAAAGCTCAACATACACCGAAATTGACAATGTAAAGTAGTATATCTATATTAGAGAGAGAAGTTCGGTTGGATATTTTTCCTGGGACTTGTAGTTTTGGTCCGAATAATTAAATAACTTTGAACATAAAAGGGAATCAGCCAATCATCATACATGTTAACGATAGATTCATCGGTCATTAAACCAATATAACTTTATTATTCACAACCAACAAGCGTAAATATATTTCCGTCTAAAAAAAACATTAATATTTTATGCAATACTTATACTTTTAAAAAGATATGTTTAATGGAAAGGAATATAATATTACTCGTACTAATATATAATTGAGTTGATGACCGTGGAAATATTTTTGAATTATATAAATGTATTTTGATTATATGGTAACTTACATTTAGGTAGTATAGTAATTTATTCTCACACTCTTTCACAGAACCTGAATCAAATATGGAAAGGGGTGGGAAACATTAAAAAGTGTGGGGTTTTCTTCTTTTTTTGCTTCAAAAAAGTAAAAAAGTCCGGGAAAATCCGATTTTTTTGTATAAAAAGCTTGTCAGAAAGAAGTTTTTTTTTTTATCTTTTACCTTTTTTTTATTACTTTTGTTTAATATTTATAATGTTTGCTAATCGTATTGCTCGTCCTTTGTCCTCTACTGCCTTTGCTGCTAAGCGTACTATCGGTGCTCGCGCTGGAAGTACTTTTGCCAAATATAACTGGGAAGATCCCTTAAACCTTGACAAGTTGTTGACCGATGAAGAAAAAATGGTTAGGTAAAGTTTAAAGTTCTAAATTTGAAAATGAAGAAAGGACAAAGGAGGTTATTATAAGTTAGAACAATATATATATATATATATATATGTGTGTGTGTATGTGTTTATTCAAAATATATACATTAGTTTGTTAACGTAATGAGTTTCTATAGAGATGCTGCTCGCGATTACTGTCAAGAAAAGCTTTTGCCTCGTGTCACTGAAGGTTACCGTCACGAAGGTAAATAGTATAAAATTTATTTATTAAATAAAAAGTTCAAATTCATAATATTTATAGTATAATATTAACATTAATTAATTAGTTTTTGACCGTGATATCATGTCTGAAATGGGTGAACTTGGTTTCCTTGGTTCTACCATCGATGGTTACGGTTGTGCTGGTGTCTCATCTGTTGCTTATGGTTTGACTGCACGTGAAGTTGAACGGTAATTATTAAAAAAAAAAACTAGGGAACAAAAGGCAATACACGAGAAATGTTTATATATATGATAAACTAAATAATTTAATTGTGAATAATAACAGTGTTGACTCTGGTTATCGTTCTGCTATGTCTGTTCAATCTTCATTGGTTATGCATCCCATCAATGCCTATGGTACAGATGCTATCAAAGAAAAGTTTTTGCCTAGACTTGGTAAGTTTTTGGTTTAATAAATGAATGGAGTGGAGAGGAATAATATGATAATTATTTTTATTTTTTTATATATATGATATATGAAAAAAGAAGACTGAATATATTTATAATTTTCCTTTCTTTTTAAAATATTATAGCCAAGGGTGAAATTGTTGGTGCTTTCGGTAAGTTAATTATAATTATCATAGTGAAATTCATATTTGAAATTTTAATACATAATAATGACAAATTATATATTTTATCACTATTACTCTATAGGTTTGACTGAGCCTAACCATGGTTCTGATCCCGCCGGTATGGAAACCACTGCCAAGAAGGTCAATGGTCATTATGTTTTGAATGGTAGCAAGACTTGGATTACTAACTCTCCTATTGCTGATGTCTTTGTCATTTGGGCCAAGAACTTGGATGAAGGTGGTGCCATCCAAGGTTTCGTTTTGGAAAAGGTAAAGAAGATTTTTTATAAAAAAAAAAAAAAAAAAAAAGCAGGATACTTGGGAATAGAATTGACTATAGAGAAAAAGGAGCCGAGGAAAAAATAATTGACTCTATATATGTATCTTTTTGTTTATATTTTAATAGGGCATGAAGGGTTTGGAAGCTCCCGCTATCAAGGGTAAGTTCTCTCTCCGTGCTTCCATCACTGGTATGATCATGATGGATAATGTTGAAGTTCCTGCTGAAAACTTATTACCTGCCGTGAAGGGTCTTAAGGGTCCATTTGGTTGTTTGAACAATGCTCGTTTCGGTATCGCTTGGGGTGCTCTTGGTGCCGCAGAAGCTTGTTTGGATGTTGCTCGCCAAGTAAGTATATTTTTTTGACAACGTTTCGATTTGTGTTACACACGCATAGAAATGAGAATCGTTTTTTTTAGAAGCAGCGTAACTCATTATATATATATATATGTGTGTGTGTGTATTTCTCTATTATAGTATACCCTTGACCGTAAGCAATTCGGTAAACCTTTAGCAAGCAAGCAATTGATCCAAAAGAAGATGGCTGATGCTCATACTGAAATTGCTCTTGGTCTTCAAGCTGCTCTTCAAGTGGGTCGTCTTAAGGATTCTGGTGAATTGGCTCCTGAAATGATCTCTATGATCAAACGTAACTCTTGTGGCAAGGCTTTGCAAATTGCTCGTGATTGTCGTGATATGTTGGGTGGTAACGGTATCAGTGATGAATATCATATTATCCGTCATGCTGCTAACTTGGAAGCCGTTAATACCTACGAAGGTACTCATGATATCCATGCTTTAATTCTTGGCAAGGCTATTACTGGTATCCCCGCTTTTGCTTAAATGGATTAAAAGTAAAAGACAATCGCAAAAAAAAAAAAAAAGCTCGTGTATAGATATAAAAACAACACATTTTGATAACTCTATTACTATTTACCTAACAACAAAAATTCTTCCTCTTTGTAAAATAATCATCAGTCTACTCTTTTTCTTTCTCTCTCTCTCTCTTTCTCCCTTTCTTTCTCTTCAACACCCCTACATTAACTTTCAATTTCATGAATCATTTTATTTCTTTTCAATTCTTGTAAAATAAATACAAATAACAACATTTAGTTTTCTATTTTATATTACATTTATGTTGGGTTATTTTCTAATATAATTTATTGTATATTATGTTATATGAATGAATGGCATATTTTTTTTAATTCCTCATTTTTAGTTGGTAGGGTTATACACTATGATTTAATAATACAATAAAGTAAAAGTAATACCTGAAATTGGATCTGGCCTTACCCGAACTGGTTTTGTTTTCACCTTTAATCGGATCCGGATAACGAGAATACATAATCAAATATTGAGTATAAATAGGATAGTCTCCCCACTTTCTTGCAATACAGCAATTAGTTTATTTTATTGAAATAAACTTTTTTCCCGAGTATTTGATCGATTGATTTTGCTGCTTACAAAATCCACCTCTTTATTTAATTTTCTCTTTCTTTTCCTTGAGACTTTTACGCGGAATATATTATACATATTATTTTAGAAGATACAATCCAAACGGACCTAACAATCTTACATACGTTAGTACCAACTTTATCTTTACCCATCTTAGATATAATAATACTTTACTACCAATACTACAACAGCACAACAACAGGAAGGTTATTCTCTTAAAGTGAAAAGATTATTAAAACGATTATCAGCTCAGTCTTTTTTAACAAGATTGAAAAATAGCAATGGTGGACTCTTTTATAAATAGATAGGGAAACATGAGTCGATTATAAAATTCTTCACTTCTCAAGGCGAACTTGAGTAAGAAATATCAATATACTGAATACCATGTCGTTTCGCCACAGAAGAAGTAATTATTTTTATAAATAATCGTTGTGCAACAAATAATTTTTTAAAATAGTGCCAATTCAGTCGGGATCAGTCCTCTATTAAGACCCTTATATCAATAGAGAATTTCTTTGTATTATAATTGAATAAGAGAAAAAGAAATATGCATAACAACATTCTTGAAATAATTGAAACTTGATCGACACTGCATCACCGAACATTTGCTGCAGCAGCATCAGTAGTAGAAGCAGTAAGGATCTTGAATCATTTTGCTGGAAAAAAAAATGAGGGATTTCAATTGTGATATCAACTATAAATTGATAATTTCAGGTATGCTTGACTGAGATATCAATAGCCTATATTCCCCCCCCCTTTCAATAATCTGTTTTTCCGCCTATCATGACATTTATCAATTATTTATTTTTTCACATATTGTTTTTAGTCAACCAAAAAAAAAAAGAAATACATTACAAAAATATTATTCGCAAAAAAAAAACTTTTTATTTGATAATATACAGTAGTATACTTTTATATAAACAATTGACTATCTATATAACCACCTAAATAAAAATACCTAATACTCTTCTCTGGCCTACCTTTTATAAGATAGCTCATAGTAAAACGTATACTAATTATTCACACGAACTACGGGTATACAGATATGCATGAAACAAAAATGCAGCTAATAAAACAACTTGTAGTCAATAACGATAACAAAAGAAAAGCCAATAAATAATTATTGAAAATGGATATAAAAAAAGCTCTTGTGCCAAAGTATATACTATAGTAACATACCTTTAGAGCCGATCATATACAAATACATTGTTATGTTACACACTTTTACAGAACGATGCTGAGAGTAAGCTTAATGTTAAAAACACAATGCATTCATTATTATAAAAAAAAGGGCTTATGTACAAAGATTAAGCTCATAAGAAATTATGGGTGCTTGTCTCTCTGCCATACTAAAGTATATTGATGATGACCGGTGGCATAAAAGGGTATAAGATGTGGAAGAAAGCTAATTTAACACCAAAAAAACAATATAAAGAAAAAAAGAAACGAATGTATACATCTAGCTTG